>QJNX01000190.1:0-116217 GCA_004155925.1 Monosporascus sp. MG133 | reverse complement strand
TCTGCTTCAGAGTGAGGTTCTATGGGACTGAGGTATACAATCTATCTTAACCGTGAAGACCATTGATCAGTTATCGTGTTCGAAGATACTGGGTATAGTATCTATCGTGTGGATTATATGTGTAATAATTTTCTGTGTATTTGGCTCAGCCTGGAAAATAAGGCTTGAACCTATATCAACCTTGCATAAGTTTCCTCTTTATATAAAAGTATACCATTTTTGTATGTATTAAATTAATTAACTTACCGGCCCTTAGTTCTTTTATATTAAGCCGTAATAATATCATTTATAAAATAATACCCTTTTAATTAGAAAATCTCTATTACGTTATAGGTATTTCATAAGTATTAATATATATATATATTTAATAAGGTAAATTTGCGTTAACGAAAACGTGTATAATAGTATATTATTTAAGTTTTAAAACGAACCTAGCCGTAATAACGATTAAAGTTCATAATGGGGCTGCGTTAAGCCCCTATTATGGCTGCGAACTTTCACCGGCGCTAAGCCGCTAGGAACGCGCAGTATGAACGTAACGCTATATATTTTCGCATATAACTTGGATTTTTAATTTTTCTTTTTCTTCTTCCTTAATTAAAAAATAAAACCCTTTAGGCCACTTTTAATACATTGAATAGGTTAAGCCTTATATGTACTTTTTAACTTATTATTAGGAAATTAAAATACGTTTAAAATTAAAGGGCAACATTGTTGTATCTTTTTTTTAAAGACCTAATAAGGGGCCTTTATAAGTTAAAAAGTATCAACGTTATTAAATGCGATAATAAACTTTTAAGTTTTGCGTTACTTACCATAAAATAACGTATATACGTTTAACTTAAAAATTAATATATTGTTAAAATAAAGTTAGCAAACGTAACGGCATTATTTAGGAACGGAATAATTACTTTACAAAAGATTTTTGACCGATTATAAACTTAAAAAATAGAAGTTTTCGGAAAAAGTTTTAATTTTTAGAATAGATTATTACGAACTTAACCCATTTTTATTGCCGAAATAATTTCAACGGTAAGTTAACGTTCGGAAGTAAACAAAAATTATTACTTTAACCGGAAAAGTTCGATGGAATTTAGAAAAAGCTTTCCGGTTAATATATTTTTATAAGTTATGAGTTAAAAATAACGTTTATTTTCCTTAAAAAATCGGTACTAATTTTAAGTTAAATATAAAACGTGAAGAAGTAATAAGTGACGTATAATTATTATATTTTATATTACCGGAAACTTAAATAATAAATAAAAATATCCGGCAATTTTTGACACCTTTTATAAATAATATAACGATCAGTATCGGAGGGGAAAAGTTACCAAGCTGTTTAAAATTCTAAACTAAGTTAATAACGTGAAGTTTTTATTTTTTATATTTTATATTTTAAATGGAGGCTCGTTAATTAACGCGGAGAATATTACGTAATTTATTAAAATAAAGTTTTCGTTTTTAAAGAATGTTTTAAACAAAAAGTTTTTATTATCCTAGGTTTTATAAACTTACCCGATAATTATAACGCTTAAATAAATAAAGTCATTTAAATCCCAAAACGTTACGAAAGGATATTACGATAAAAAGGGCCTAGCAGTTTCATAGCCGGTTTTATTAATAATAACCGACCCTTATCCGATCCGGACGGCAATATAAATATAATAAAGGTTGCGGTTACGGAACGATACGGGCAAGAAATTTAAGATACGTTTTCCGTACCTAAGTAACGCGTACGATAAATTTCCTATAAAAAAAAGGAGTGCTCGTAAAGCGAAAATATTATATTTAGGTTATAGCTACGTTGATTGTAAAACAAATCGTTATCCTTACCTGCCGGTAAAAAAGACGTAAAGCAAGATTAGCTCCTTAAAAACGCCCGACCTGGAAAAATCCCAAGCAAAAAACGGAAAAGGAATTTTCTTTTCCGGATATCGTTACGTTTAAAAAGGAAAAAAAATAACCTAAACGGAAATAAACAACGTACAACAAAATATAAACGGTATTTTATTCGTCGTTAATATTTATATTAAATAAAAAAGGTATGAAAATATGAATCAACTAAAGATATAAATATTTTATCATAATAATAATACTAGATTTATAAAACGTTTAAAATTTATACGTATTTTAATTAAATTATACGAATTAAAAAAGTTCGTAAAAAAAGCCAGCTTTTGTAAGGGATTGCAGTGGTCCGGGCTTACCTGATAGGTTTCCCGACTATATATACCTACAAGCTTCCAATAGGTTCTGATAACTAGGAAAATCAGACTTGCACCTTTATATAGTTATACGTATCTAATACATGGCTATTTTTAACACGTAAAAACCCCTAAGTTAAATACTGTTATTTATTACTATTTATGTGTCATTTATTATATACTACCTGCAATTTTTAACAAATAATGCCTATTACCCGAATCAAAAACTAGTTTACTTTATTATCCAGTTATTTATTTATTTATTAAAATGAAGTATACGCAAAAAAACGTAACATAAACGTCACATTTAATAACAAAATTTTATAATAATAAATACGTTTATAAAAAATATTTTCGAAAAGATACGAAAAATTTATGACTATTTCGTTAAGAATTCCAATAATCCGATCGTTAGATAAAAATACCTAAAAACCTTTTAATTTATAAAGAAAATAATTTATTTAAACGTTATACCTAATAATTTTTACGATATAATAATTAATAAGGTATTATATACCGTAACATTACCAAAATATCAAGATACGTTTAATAACTTTTCGATTAATAATTTAAAATAATTTATAATTATATTAAAACTTGTTGCTTAAAATTTATAAAACATAATAATTTTCTTTAAAAAAGAAAATTACCGAAATACTTAAAATTTGGCGGAAATTTAATAAAATTAATACGTATACCGATATACGAACCCGAATCTTAAAAATTTTATCCTTAAAAAATATATTAATTAAATTAACCCTTAAGCGGAAAGGTATACCGTCTTTTCCGTTAAAAAATTCCGGGTTATCGGCCCAAGGCGCGATTTAAGACGATAATCCAGATTTATTTAATTTAGCGAATAAGGATAGCGGTATAATACGAACCTTTACGTATTTTTTTAAGAAAGTTAAGAAATTCCGCGTTAATTAACGTAGAACGTCCGTTACGTACGGTTAAATTCTAGTTAAAAGGTTTATAAAGTTGTATAAAATTTATAAAATTAACGTTAGATTATTTTAATCCGATACCGAAAAATTTAAATATAACGGTTTAATTATCTTTTAAAATCAAAAGTAAATATACTATTATAACGTATATTTTTAGGCTAAAAATTAAAAAAATAGGCGGATATAAATAACCGAAAATTCGTTATCTTGTAAAAGAACTTAAATTTTTATTTCGTCATAATTCCTTAATTTAATAAGAATAGTAACTTTTTGAAAGGGATAAATACCGGTTCCGGTTAAATTTAACGACCTTGTTAGACGTTATATTAAAATAATTCGGGATTAAGTTAAAAATGGCTTAAAAATGGTTAATCCGGAATTAATATATTTTTAAAGATAATAAAAAAGGAAGCCGGTTAAAGTACACGTTATAAAATAATTTGATAAACTGTTAGTTATTTACCCGTTTGTACTAAAATTCGTACCCGGGGTTTTAAGCGTTATATTTCTGAATTAAAAAAAGGGGTATTATAACCGTATATTTAAATAAAATTAACGATAAAATAAAATCTAAAACGGTTAAATTAAACGATAAGTTAAAGATAACCGTTTTATAGAATGATATATATAATAATACGGATAATTAAAACGATACGGTTTATTGGACGAATAATAACCGTAATAGCCAACGGTTCTAGTATTAAGGATTATTTTAACGTAATCGAAAAACGTCGGGGTCCGTTTTTTTTAAATTTGAATCCCCGGGGTTATTCGGAAGGTTATCGAAAATAAAGATAACGGCGCAAAAAATTACGTTTTTTTTAATATGCTAGACGTAAAAAACGGTCGGGTTATCCGGATTGCAGAATTTTAACGGTATTTTAAACGGTACCGAAAGTTTGGCCAGAAAATCCGACGCGAAAATAAAATTTACGTATTTTTTAATAAAAAACTTATATAAAAATACGAGAAAGATACCGAAAATTATCAATCCGGTTTATAAGTTAACGATTATATTTACTTTAATAAAAGTAAAATTAAGTTAAAACCTGATTACGAAAAAGATTAGATATATATTAAAAAGGACGTGGTCTTTTTGGAAATCCTACGGTTGCGGATTACCGGTATTGTGTATTCGGAGTTGCGCGCCATGTTCAGCTGTCTTGATGAAGGTAACTCGAGAAGCTGTGGGAATGATCAAGACTGGCGAGGGCTCGCATAGCCTTTTATGCGCATTTAAGGTTTACTCTTAAGGTTTATCCTTAAGGTTTATTCTTAAGGTTTATTTTTAAGGTTTATCCTTAAGGTTTACTGCGACCATGCGGAACCAGCCAGTTGGCATAAGGTTTATTAGAGTCGAAGCTTATCGGCAACCACGCATCAGTTTGCTTTAGAGTAAGGTTCTGCTTCAGAGTAAGGTTTTATGGGACTGAGGTATATAATTTATCTTAACCGTAAAGACCATTAATCAGTTATCGTATTCGAAGATACTGGGTATAGTATCTATCGTGTGGATTATATGTGTAATGATTTTCTGTGTATTTGGCTCAGCCTGGAAAATAAGGCTTGAACCTATATCAACCTTGCATACCTTAGTCCTATAAAACCTCACTCTGAAGTAGAACCTTACTTTAAAGCAGACTGATGCGTGGTTGCCGATAAACTTCGACTCTGATGAACCTTATGCTAGCTGGCTGCAGTAAACCTTAAAAATAAACCTTAACGATAAACCTTAAGGGTGAACCTTAAGTGGTGTAATAATGTTAAGTTTTATTACGAAATTAATTAATTATAAGCCGCCTTTTTTTTATAAAAAACTAAATATTTTTATATACCGTATAAAACTATTTAAATACGGTTATTTAAATTCGAATTTATAATACATCGATTAATTTATCCTTTATGCGAACTGGTATAATAACATCCTTAACCTATTATACCTTATCAGAGATCGTCCGAATCTTATGATTTAATATAATATATTATTTAATCCTGCCATATTTTTATTAATTCCAGATAACGGTAACTTTTTTTTTTGTATAGCATTTCTTTAAAAAAAGGCCTTTCTTATACGAATAAATCTATTTCTTAATTAATTAAAAATATCCCAAACTTTTTTGTTCATAAGTTATTTATTTTATAATATATTAATAAATTTAAAAAAAACAAAGCAATTAATAAAATATTAAATTTAGCGCGTTTTTTCCTGGATTAATTAATAATATATCGTACTTTTTCCAGCTTTTTAGTTTTTTAGTTAAGGTTTCCAGGCGGTATTCATCCGTTAAGCGGTACGTTATTAACAGGGATTATCGTTTTCCATTTCGGCTTATACATAATGTTAATTTATACCGATTAATTATTATTAATTTTATCGCTTATGTTATCTTACAATATTCCGTACAAAACCTTTATAAGTACTTGTCTTTAATTTGGCCTAAAATAATATTTCCGGTTTTAATTTATTATTTATAACTTTTCAAATAATTATAAAGACCGGGTCGGTATAACTATTATTAGTCGACAGAATATATGGGCTTATAAAATACTTATCCGTTTTATCGTTCGTAAACCTACTTTCGCTAATAAAACGGTTTATAATTTTACCGGCTACTTCTTTTCTAACTTCTTATCGGTAGAAATATTATGGATAACTTTTTTCACTAAAATTAAAGGAATATTAATCTTTATTAAACTAAATTTTAATATTCGTTTTTTTATTTTAAGGTTTATATTAAATATTATTTTCGATTTAGCTATAAATTAAATCCAAATATTAATATTAACGTAACGTAATAGTTATCGACGACAAACAAAAAAAAATTTAATCGGCCAGCTAACTAAACGAAAATTTTAATTATACTTTCGAATGTGTTTTTTTTAAAAGAAATTAAAGCCTAAAAACGATACGTAAATTTGTTATATAATTAATCCATATTATTTAATGTTCGACGCTATAATAAAGCTAAATTTGGCTTTAATATTAATAACTTTCTTAATCAAACTTTCGTTAACTTTACGGCCTATTCGAATTACGAACTAAAATAACGGAATAATATATTCGGTTAAACTTTATTACTAGATTAATAAAACCTTATTTTATTTCTATTTTTTTATTATATAACCCATATTTATAATAAAAATCCTAGCCGGTTTTTTTGCTTTTAAAAGTTTTAACTCTTTTATTTCGTCTCCGGTTATCTTAATTTTTTATTTATTTTTGCGACTAACTACCTCCAGAATTTTAATAGCTATAAAGTTTTTAAAAACTTTTCCGAAATCTAGGTAAATTTCGATTAATTCGGACTAAACATTTTCGAATTTCCTTTTTAAATCTTTTTAAATTTTCTTCCAGAATGTAATAATATATTTATTAATTAAACCTTTATAAATAAAGGTATTATCCGTCTGGATAATATCGTTTATTATCGTGGTATTAGCTTTTATTTAAAAGATATTATTTATTTAAACGTTAATTTTTATATTATAAAACGAAAATCCTTTATATATTAAATTATTTTATGTGCACTTAAGGTTTACCTTTAAGGTTTATCGTTAAGGTTTATTCTTAAGGTTTATTCTTAAGGTTTATTCTTTAAGGTTTATCGTTAAGGTTTATTCTTTAAGGTTTATCCTTAAGGTTTATTCTTAAGGTTTATTCTTAAGGTTTCTCCTTAAGGTTTACTGCCTGGCATAAGGTTCATCAGAGTCGAAGCTTATCGGCAACCACGCATGTAAGCCTCCCAAGCCGACATCAGTCGAAAAATTGCGTGCTTACGGGGGCCGAGCAGTCTGTTTTAAAGTAAGGTTCTGCTTTAAAGTAAGGTTTTATAGGACTAAGGTATATAATCTATCTTAACCGTAAAAACCATTAATCAGTTATCGTGTTTGAAAATACTGGGTATAGTATTTATCGTATGGATTATATATGTAATAATTTTCTGTATATTTAACTCAGCCTGGAAAATAAGGCTTGAACCTATATCAACCTTGCATATATTAAATTCTTTTCCTTAATTTCGTATTTAAAATTCTTCTTTTTTACGCCCTTAAATTTTTCTCTTTTCTTTTTAAACGTTTAGTTATCATAACGCTAATAAATACAACCGGCTAATCAAAATCGTCGATTTTTAAAATTCGGATTTCTTTTAAATATCGGATACCTTTATTATTAATAAGATCGTTTTATAATTAATTATATAAGTATATTCTTTTATAAAACGGTTTTCGGTTATAATTAGCGAAATAAGGTCTATTAATTTCGGTTATTTTAAGTTAATTTATATCGGATTTTTATCGGTCTGGTTTTAAGATTATAATATAACTTTTACATTTAATTAGATTATTAATATGCGGATCGTAACCCGTCGGTTAGTTATTTACGTCGCGGAAAATATTATTTTACCGATTAAAATACCGCATTCTTTTTTGTATTAAATAAAAAAGGCCGGCAAATTATAGATTTATTTTAAAAAACTTTTCCAAATCGTGATTTACTATTTAATCGTTTAATTTTTTAAAATTTAAGGAAATTAAATTATACTTAATATTACTTTATTTTTAAAGGCTTTAAAAAGTTGTATATTTATCGTTAGCGAATAAAATTAGTTTTATAGTTTTACGTTAACAAATAACCGATATTTTTATATATTATATTTTAAGTTCTGGTAAAATTAAAAATTATTTTAATTAAAATTATTATAGCGCTTATTTTAGCTTTATTAATTTTACGGTAATTTTTTCATTTTCGGTATTTATTTCGTTTACTGTAAAAGTTAAAGTAATTATATTTATCTGGTTAAAAATCAATTATATTAATCGACGGATCCATATTATATATCTGGGCCTAACATACCTCCTATTCTGATAAAGCGTAATATTATGAAATCTAGATAACCTTTCGGTTCCGTATCTTTTTTTTAAAGTTTTAAAATTTTAAATCTGTCGCGTTTATATAATTTTTAAGTCCTATAATACGTTTATGATTTTAAATTCCTAATCGGTCCGGCTAGGTATTATCTATCGTAAGCGCGGACTTTCTTATCGAGATTATCCAGTTTATTAAATCTAATAAAGCCGGTTTTTATTTTTTCGGTAAAGGTTAAAACGGATATTTCCTTAAGGTTACTTACGGCCTTTATGTTTAAAAAACTTAACTTTGTTAACAGCCTAATTTTTAAGTAATAATTATGCTTTATCGTAAATAATCGCATATAAACTTTCGACTTTTAAAAACGTATCATTAAAAAAACTTCGAAATATTTAATAATATACCTTTTAATAACCTTTCGGTATATTTGTTCTTATTAATTATTTTCCCTTTTAATTTGGATTTTTCGGTAATATTTCTTATTTTAATAACCTATTTTAGATAATAATTATATACCTGGTCGGGTTTTTTACGTTAAATTTATTTCGTTAAATTCTTTAATTAATTTATTATTATCGAATTTGCTTAAGGTTTTATAACTTTAAGGTTTCTAAGATAATTTAATAAATTTTATTTTAAATAGTAATTTTATTAAGGATAATTTTAATTCGTTTTTTATATTAAAGTTATTAATTAAAAAAAATATTTTATTAATTATTCCATGTTTCGTAAACTTATATTCGTTAAATACTTTGTTATTTTTCTCAGCTAATTTAAAATTCCGGTACTTAAAAAGCGAAAATTAAAGAAACCGGATAAATCCTGAAGAATTATAAAAAATGAAAACTTATTTATGATATCCGTTCTCCCTCGAGGAGACGTAACCGTGTAAATAATTAGATAAAATGATAGATTACTACCTTAATTCCTGTGCTTTATTAAAACCTAACCCTTTCGCAAAACCAGCTTTTATTTACGTCGATTTTTATCGGAATTCTGAAGGTTTTTCGTAATCCGGAACAGCCGGGTAAATTATCGTTCGTAATCCTTTAGTTTATATTATTTTAAAATATAAATTTCGAAATTTTTAAATCCGTTATTATTATTATCTTTTAATTTTCCTAATAATAATTTTGTAATATTTATATTTTTCGGTATAAATATTATTAAAAATCTATTACCGTTATTTTCGTAAATTAAATCGAATCCGAAAATTAAAAACCGAATTCGGTTCTTTTAGGATAAGTTTTTTAAATCGACGGTATTATCGATCGTTTTAGTCCGTCCGGTAACTTTATGGGGGCTTTAAATTATAAATAAAACGATTTTTTTGGTAAATCCTTTCGTTACGGATTACCGGTATGGTATAGTTAAAATGGCGCGGTATGTTTAGCTGTTTTAATAAAGGTAACTCGAAAAGCTGTAGGAATGATCAAGACTGGGAAGGGCTCGTACAGCCTTTTATGCGTATTTGAGGTTTATCCTTAAGGTTTATCGTTAAGGTTTATTTTTAAGGTTTATTTTTAAGGTTTATCCTTAAGGTTTATTCTTAAGGTTTACTGCGACCATGCGGAACCGTGGAGCCAGCTGGCATAAGGTTCATCAGAATCGAAGCTTATCGGCAACCACGCATCAGTCTGCTTCAAAGTAAGGTTCTGCTTTAAAGTAAAGTTCAATGGGACTGAAGTATATAATCTATCTTAACCGTAAAAACTATTAATTAGTTATCGTATTCGAAGATACTGGGTATAATATTTATCGTATAAATTATATATATAACGATTTTCTGTATATTTAGCTCAGCTTGGAAAATAAGGCTTGAACCTATATTAACCCTGCATTTATGATATCCGTAAAAAAACCGAAGTTTTATTAATAAGTTGTATTAAAAAATAAAACGTTTAAGATAAATACCGGAAGTTATATGAATAATTTTAGGGATTTTTAAAATAATTCAAATTTTCATTTTTAAATATATTAATCACGATTTTAAGATTTATTTAACTATTAGTATTTGTAATTAATTCCGGAAATTTAATTTAATTATTATTACTTTAAAGTTTAATTTCGTTAGGTTTATTTTCGGATAAAAGTTTTAATAATCGGTATTAAGTAATTATATTTAAAAACTGATTCGAAAGATTAAGAAAGTTTAATATTAACATTAATTTATATTATAAAATTTAAATTTAGGCAATAATTTCAGAAAGTTTCGCTATATTTTTAAGAAACGAGTTTCAAATTTAGTTTTAATTAATTAATATTGTTGGGTTTTGAATTATTTAAATTTTAAAATATTACCTTAAAAATATATTTAGGTATAAGATAAATAATTATTTGCGATAATTACTTTCGCTATACTTTCCCCTTTTTTCGTACTAAAAGGTTCAAAACTTTTTCCTTTTATTACGTATCCAAATAACATTATTTTAATTATTGTTAGGTTATTAGTTTTTTAATTATATTTTTTTTATTTGTTAATTAATATTATTACTGCGAATTTAAAGTTATAATATTAAAATTTAATAAAAAATCTGATATTATATTAATTAATAATAACCATATAAAATATTACCCGATTAATGCAAAAAGGGTTTAAAATATATTTTATCATCTTTCGTTTATAGTTTTATATTATATTTAAAAACGTTATTTCTTTAATAATTTTTTATATATATAAATGGGTAATTTTATAACCTTATTCTTTTTCATTCGTATTCGTTATTTTATTTTATTATTAATTTTAATGTTATTATATATATTTTAATTAATTTAAATTTTAATAATTATCTTATTACGGACGTAATTTTAATTTTTTAACCTTTATTAATTAAATCTTATAATTTATCTTATTACGTAAATTTCTTATTAATACGTATAATAATCCAAATTACGTTATCCGTTTAACATTTAAGTAATTAATTTATATTCCGAATCCGGGCGCCTTTATGTATTCGTATTTTTTCGCCGTCGTTTAAATAAAGTTATTTCCGTAATAAATCTTTAATTTAATAACTTTTATTATTAATCGTTTAAAAGGTTGCGTTATTATCGTAACCACGGCTATTAATTATATGCCGCTTAAATTATTATACCCTTAGCTATAGTTATAATCGTATATGATCGTTATCGTACGCTTTTAATTAGGACCTTATCCATTCCGCCTTATGATTAAAGATCGAGAGCTGCTTCGCCAATTAACTAGACCCGGTTTTCTTTCCTTAGCAGCCAAATAAAATGGGGCTGGATAAAGTTAGTCTTAATTAGTTTGAAGTCGAAAAGAATGTTACGAATAAGCTTAGGGTTTAAGAGAAAATAGAAATTGATATAATTGGTTTGGTGTTAAAACCGGTCCGTCCGTAATAATGATGAGTGGTGAATGTCTCCGGGGTTGCGCCCGGCGAAAGGAGCTCCTAGAAATACATAAGCGGAGCCGACTAATTGATCGGTGGAGCCACATTCTCGGCCCTGCACCCTGCACCATTTTATGAGGCGTTAAAAGGAATATTTTCGTAATACGATACGTAAGGTATATGTTATAATACAGGAACAGGGGTTCTGTCTTAGAGAAACCGGCCTTTGGAGCCTGATATGGGCTCCTTACGGATGATCTTCGGGTGAGGAAAGCTTGGCTTCCCCCATACCAAGATATGGTGATCTGGTGGATCTTGGTAATCTGGGGACCAGATTCCATAAATTACATAGATCCATGATATACTTATTAAATCCAGTTGGATATATAACAGACCGATTTTTTATATAAATAAGATTTATTTGGTTTTCGCTTTTTAGTTATTAATCTAAGTTTTTAATTAAAGATATCGTTTTCCGATTAATAGAAAAGTTCGTAAATTTCTTTAACGAATATCTTATTTATTATATTATTATTACCTATAAATTAAAACCCTTATTTGGGATATTATTTATACCTTTAAATAAATATATAATAGGTTCGTTATATTTTAATAATTTCTTAATTAACAATTAACGGATAATTTAAAGCCCAGTTAAATATAAGCTTTTCTAAACTTAATAAAAACAACATTATAAAATGATATTTAAAAAATAAATAATATATTCGATTCCCGTTATTAATTAATAAAAAATTAATAATCGGATTAAAAAGTTTACTACTTATTAGAAATTTTTTTACTTAATCGGTAATATAATACCTATAATTACCAGAATTAAGGATTTAAGAAAATTTTTTTTTCCTAATAGTAACCTATCCTTGCCATTAAAAGATTTATTAAGGTCCAGCCTAAGGAATTAAACTAAAAGGAAGAAGTTAAGGAAAAGCACGATGCGGAAATACGAAAAGGAAAGGAAAAAAAGCTTATAACCGACAAACGATTAAATATTATAGCCGAAAAAATTATAAATCTTAGATAAAAACGCCAGATTCGCCTCATAAATAGAAAAAAGCTCCTATATCCTTTCTAGGAACCATTTCCCGGCTAAAAACCCTAGCTCCCCCCTTATTTAATCGAAATTAAAATGAAATTATACCTTTTTTTCTTATCATAAAATGCCTAACATTAAAAAATATAAGGCAATTCCCCCTAAACCTTATAATAAATTTACGAACGCAAAAGGATTTTTAATTAAGGCCGAACTTTATCTTAAATAATACGAAAGTTTTTTAACTGAAAATTATTAAAAGGTAATGGTTATTTTGTAATTACTTTCTAAAATAGTACTTAATTAATTCGAACCCATCCTTAAAGATTATTTAATAAAATACCCCGACGATTCTTTAAATGTTATTAATTATATATTTAACGATAACGAATATATTAAAAACCGAATATAGGCCTTATTCGGAAACATAAATAAATATACGACTTTAAGAAAGTTATAGTAGTAGTTAAGTATACGACTAAATTTAACCGTTTAATAATTATTTTTAAATTATTATAAGATATATTATTTTTCCTTTTTTGTAACGGTTTAAAGCTTTAAGTTAACAATAAAATAGTTAGGGTACCTAAAACCGGACCTTTCGAAAATTATATTAATAAGGTTTCCATCGCCGACCGACGTATTTTTAATCGATACCTTAAGAAAAAAAAGTACCAGTTAACAAGATAACGATAAACGCTTTAATAATAACAAAAAAAAAGTAAATCCTGAACAAAAAACTTATACCGCTTGGAAAAAGTCCTCAAAAATAAGTCCAAAATTAATTACTTTAATTATAATAAAAAGGGCCATTTTAAAAGTAAAGATCGTTCCTTATTAAAAAAAGGAAATCCTTAAAAGGATAAAATTCTCCACCTTAAAAAAAATTTCCGCCCGGCCAAACGAAACATAAATAGTAAGGAAAAGGATATAAAGGAAATAAGCCTTACTTCTGCTGATCAGGAATTTATTATTATTACAATTAACAGGTTAAATATAACGATCCAAAATATAAAAGTTATATTATTTATAAAAGTATTACGGTTAAAACTTACAAATACCATTTAAAACTAGCAGCTTTTATGGTAACCGTTACGTTAGAATATATTTATCACCTCGACATATAATAATATAAAATATACGATGAAAATGGTTAATTACGAAAGAATTTCGGTAGCCATAAATAATTATCCCCAAAATATTATAGTCTTCTAAAATATACGATATACCTTAAACCTTTAATAAATAATTATAAACTTTTATATTTTATTACTTACCATAACTATAATTACTTTATCCATTTATGCGCCAAAAAGAAAATAACAACTTTTAGCCAGAATATAATGGAAAAACGCTTATAAAACTAATCGATAAATATAAATATACAAAAACTACTTAATAACCAGATTACCTTAAGTTTTATTACCTATACCTTAAATTAAAACATAGCCGGAAAGCCATAACGCAGAAATATTTATATTATTCGTTAATATTTTGCGACAAATACGAACTTTTAATTATAAAAATACCCCTTTAGGAAATCTACCCTTTTAACCCCATAATTCGCAAAAATAAAACCTAACGAAAAGCCAGAAAAGAATAATCGTTTTTAAGCGCCAATTCGGCAATACAAAATGGTACAAATATATAAACCATCATTACATTAAATATGCAATTAAAAAAGTACGCGAATAAAAACGCCTTTTAACTCCGAGGACATATTAATCAAAAAACTATAAAAGCCCTTATATATAAAACCTTATGCGAAATAAAAAAAGGAATACGAAATTAAATCAAATCCCTATTTATTATAAAAACACAATATTTAACGTTATAATTAACTCCGGAATAAAAAAACACTTTATTTTTTTAAAAGTAATCGAAAAATATCAAATCCCTTAAAAATACAAATAATAATTATATAAACTACCAATAATTGATAAAAGTCTATTTACTTATAATAACGGTCGGATTTTTAAAAAGATTAAAAAATTTATAGTCCAATTATAAAAATATTTAAAAAAGAATTACTTTCGATATCGCCGACATCTTAAAATACGATATTATTTTAGGAATATTATAATTTCGTTTTAATAATTTACGGATTAATTAAAAAAGTTTAACGCTTTATTAAAACGATTTTAAAAAGATTTTTTATAAAATCTATTATATAATTAAAAAAGCTAGGGTTTTTAACCTAATAGCTATAATACCTTCTAAATATCGACGGTTTAAAAGGCTATTTAAAAAACGAACTAAAAAAGATTACCTAATTATAACTAATAAGATCACAGGATTTCCATCAAGGAAGGATATTACCTAAATCTTTATTAAATTTATTATATAAAGCTTAAAAAAGTTTTTAACGAAACCTTAAACAAAGTTATATTAAAAATATTAATTTTCCGTAAAATATTTAATTATAAGATATTAAAAATAAAAAGTAATAAAATTAAGATGGATAAAAATAAAAATCTAATATATCGACGAATTTATAACTAATAACAAATAAACGATACTACTGTTAATAAATATTATAAAAAAATTTAATAAAGCTAAATAATTTATTACCTAATTCGTATAACAAAAGCGAAAAATAAAAAACCGCCATTAAAACTATTCATAAATATTACGAATATAAAATTATATTATAAATGTTAATTAATTTTCCAGCTAGCTTTTAATATATATTTACTATTATTTCACGAAAGTTCTTAAATTAATTTATTTTCGTTTACTAAAATAAATATCTTTACGTATTTAAAATTTTAAAAAACATAAAAAACATATGGCTTAAATTTGAAAACACCTTAAAAAAGCTAACGTATTAATAAACGCCGAAAAGAACGTTTAATATACCTAAAAGCTAAACTTTTTAAGCTTTATTATTACCCTTAAATAAATCCAAATATAAGATTCCAAATTAAAGGCCGTTAAAAACCGGCTAATCTCAATTAAAGTTACCGTTATTAATATCCGTTAATTTTTTAAAAATTACTGGCTGCGTACGACCTTCAGTTAAAGATTATAGCAAACTTGTTAATTCCTTAACTAAACTTATTACTAAAAATATATTAAAAAGATTTCAATTTTTAAAAGAAAACCAAATTTTTAAAAAAGAATTAAGGATAAAATTATTAATGCCCCGGTAATTAAGTTATTAAACCATAATAAAAAGAATAACTTAAAAGAAACGCTTTAAATTACGACTTTAAAATAATTTTAAAGTAATTAAAAATAACGGAAAATAATACTTAATTACGTACTTTTTTATAACCTTTAAAAACATAAAACTTAAATATCTTATTTACGATTAAAACTTATTAACGATTATTTTAATATTTAAAAAAGAAAAATCTTTTTTTACGTAATCAAGGAATTATTTAATATTTATTTAAGCTATAAAAGTTTTACTAAATTTATAATAACCTAAAAACTAAATAAACGTTATAAAAATTAAATAAATTTTTTGTTCAAGTTTAACTTTAAAATTTACTATATTAAAGGTAAGAAAAATATTTCAACGAATATTTTAAACCGAAAAAGAAATTACGATTCGAAATTTTCCAGACGTTATATATAAATATTATATCGCAAAAACGATAGGATAATATAGTTATACGTAACCTTAAAATAGCTTATTTTAAAAAATTAACCTAATTTAGAAATTGTTATACCCCAGAGGAATAAAGGAAGTTAAATAACTAAAAAAGAATAATAAAAACCAGTTATTATTTCGCGGCAAAATTTACATCCCCCGTTAATAATAAAGGGAATTTATAAGGAAATTTTACGAAAACTTTTTCTATAAATATTAAAAAAATATTTAAAATTATTAAACGATTATAATTAAAGTACGATTTTTAAAAATTCCGCCAAATAATTAAATAAGTAACTAAAAATTATAATATTTATAATAAGATTAAAACAATCCCTTATAGGCCGTATAAGTTATTATAACTTATAGATATACCTAATAAAATATAAAATATTATAATTTAAGATTTTATCATTAATTTTTTAGATCGAAAGATCTAGTTATTAAAATTAAATACGCTATAATATAGGTAATTAATAATAGATTCATTAAATATAAATATTTTTTACCCTTTAAAAAAACCGTAACGGTAAAATAATTAACTTACGTTTTTATCTGATATTATTTTAATAAACATAAAATAGTAGAAAAGATTATTTGCGACCAAAAGAAGCTTTTTTAAGCAAATCGGTACTAAGCTTAGGTTTTCGATAACTTATTATTTTTAGATAGATAATTAAATAAAGCGATTAAATTAAACCTTGAAATAATATATTCGAAAATACATTAATTATTAATAAAATAATTAAATTAAAGTTTTACTATTTATATAAATAACTTACAACACGTCCATTAAAAAGGACATAGGCATATTACCTTATATAATTAAATATGGATATAAAGCGATAACCCAGCGACCTAAATAACTATTACGTAAGGGACCGGTTATTACAGTAATAACAGTTCGAACCGAAATAATAATAATAAAAATTAAAATAATATAAGGCCGATTTTAAATGAGGTTATAATTTTTGTAATAAAAGATGACCCAGTATTATAATAAGAAAAAAATTAAAAGATTAATTTTAACGGAAGGAAATAAAATTTACTTATTACGTTAAAAATAAAACGCAACGTTAAATTTCTTGTAAATTAAAACGAAAAGATTAAGCGGTAAATTTAATTTTAAAAAGTTTAATTTATTTAAGATTAAAAGAAAAACCAGTATTACTTAAAAGCATAAATATATATCTTATATTTCATATCTCCTTATTAAAACTAGCCTTAAAAGACGTTTTATTTAAAAAAACTTCGAAATCGAAAAAAACAATAACGAATCCAAAAGTAAAAAGATACTGGATTTAAAAACGGTTAAAAATAAAATTTAATATTGAATTAAATAAATAAATTACTTACCTGAAAATAATACATAAAAAATATTTAAACATCTAAAAAAGTTTTTACCGGCAAAATTCTAACCGACCGTTTCTAATCCGGTTAAGGTCGTAGGCGATAACCGTCCCTTACCTAAATCCAAGCCTATAACGTTCTAGTCGAAGGAAAACGTTTCCATTATAACGTTCATTTCGGAAGCCAGCTAAGCTTACTTCGCTTCTACGTAACCTTATATTTCTTCTAATCTTTCCAGTTTTTTAATTAATTTAATTTTTAACCTTTTTTTAATATTTTAAGGCCTTTTTTTAAAAAGGTTATGTTAAAAACGTAAACGCCTTAATTTTCTAATAAACCTTCTCGATTTTTCGTCCTATTAACGCCGTAATTTGACTAACCTTTTTTATAACTTTTTGTTGCTTTTTTACGACTTCCTATTATACGAAAAAATTATCCTTAATTTCGCGGTATTTTTTAATAAACATTTTTACGTTTCGTTTAATTTTTTAAATAAATTTATAATCGAAATATCGCAAAATAAACGCTTGTAACGAGTATGATAATTATAATTCGAATATTTTAAAATATACAAATATTTAAATTTGCTAAAATGAATATAGTTTAAATAAAGAAAAATCTTAATCCTAAAAGTTTTAATTATTATAACCTAAATAATACGAAAATTATATTAATTTGCGCATAACCTTTTTTAGTTTTTTTTATTAATTCAACCTATTACGATAAAGTTAGTTAAAAATTACAGAAAATCTTTTTAATAAAATAAAAGGGTTACTTATAATTCTTATCTTTAAAATAAAGATCTTTAAAAAGGGAAATAATGTTATAATACAGGAATAAAGGTTCTTATTTTGGAAAAACCGGCCTTTAAAGCCTGGTATAAGCTCCATACGGATGATGTTCGGGTAAGGAAAGCTTCGCTTCCCCCGCGCCAAGATATGGTAATCTGGTAAATCTAGGTAATCTGGGAACCAGATTATACAAATCATACAAATCTATGACATACTTATTAAATCCAGATAGATATATAATAGCCGGTTTTTTATATAAATAATACCTATTTAATTTTCGCCTTTTAGCTATTAATTTAAATCTTTAATTAAAGTTATTATTTTCCGATTAAGGAAAAAGTCCGTAAACCTTTTTAACGAATACCTTATTTATTATGCTATTATTACCTGCAAATTAAAACCCCCATTTCGGATACTGCTTATACCTCCAGGTGGATATATGACAGGTTCGTTACAGTATATTACGTCCTGTTGTTTTTTTTTTTTGGCTAAATATAACGTTGCAGAATATAATTACGAAATTTAAGATAAAAATTTACTGTTAATTATTAAAATCTTCGCAAAATGGCGCCTGGAATTTTAAAAACCCGAAAGGTTTATAAAGATTATTATTAATTATAAAAACGTTTAATATTTTGTTACTATAAAGCTTTTAGATTCATACTAAAGCCGTTAATTCGAATTCTTTATTAATTTCCAGTTCCAGATAATTTATAAATTAAGAACGAAAGTTATAATTTTTAATACCTTATTTGCCAATCCGGCATATAACCCGTAGATTATAATAATACCGCCGACGATAAGGTGGCCTATTAATATAAAACGATATTTTTACCTTACTGATAGAAAACTATTAACAAAACATATATTATAAATATTAATTAGCCGATAAACGTATTTATCGATGCCGTTTATAGGTCGTTTACATTTGTTAGCGATACTTTAGTTACGTTAACAGACCCGGTTTATAAACGTTTTAAATATGGTATCCGTAAGGTGTTTAAGGCCGTAAAAGTTAACTATAAAACCGTATAAAGATATATTTACGTTTAGAATATGTTATTTATTCTAAATAACGATATTATTAACTTCTAGATATTATACCGTACTTATAACGTAACATTTACCGATTACTTTAAGCATTTTATAATTTATAACTTATTATGACGGAATTATTATTAGTAATGTTTATTCCGCGATGTAATTATATTCGCATGAGATTATTACCTTTATTACCGTATTAAGACGTTTAAAACGTTATTTATTGGTTTTATTAACCTTTTATTAATACCTCTCCGACCGTAAAATAATATATTAGTAAATGATATCAGCTCTTTTTTTTACGAAAAATTCGGACGTATTTACGAATATATTTAATTAATAATTAATTACCTTATGAAAATGTATTATTTTATCCTTATAACGGATATATTTGTAAAAACTTTTATTAACGTTTTTATTTTTAACGTATACCGTTTATATAATATATTAATTACGATAATATTAGACCGAAATACGTAATACGTTTTTATTTTTTTAGAAAGAATTAAACCGGTATTTTAACGTTACGTTATACATTTTTCTTATGTATTATTTATAAACCGACGGCTAAATGGAAATAATTAACGTAATAACAAAATAACAATTCCGATATTATTATATTTTTATTAAGATAATTAAGTAAATTAATTTGCTTTAACCGAATTCGTTAATAATAATTCTGGATCTGAAATTATAAACGTTTTACCGTTTTTTGTTAATTACGGTTTTTATCCGGCTATAAAAATAAAACCGTTACGTTTATTAAACGTCCTTAAAACAGTAACGTAATAAAACAAATTTAATAACGCTACGTATTATACGGACCGGTTAGAACGAATCCTGAAATAGGTTAAGGTTTTAATAACGGAATTATAAGATTAATAGATAAAATAAATTACTTAATACGGTTCCGATACCGGTACGATTAACGAAAAAGAATACGTATAAGTTAATATATGTTATATAAAATTAAGCAAATTTATAATAAATTTAACGATAAATAAATAAATTTTCTTCTTATGAAGGTATATTTCGGTACCGTTAGTATAAAATCATTAACGTATTACAAGTTATTTCCGATTTTTTATATTTTCGTTTAATTTAACGTTATACCTCTGGCTTATTAAAATAAAGGGATAGTAATATAAAATAAAATTGGCGAATGAAAGGCGGTATTATTACGTACGTTAATAATTAAGAAAACGTTAAATAATATATCGAAAGAATTTTTAATTTTAAAAATATTAAACGAAACTTTTAATATAAGGTTAAATAGCCGTATCCGCACCGTTTTAATTTGAAATCGGTTGAAAACAATTAAAAATATAATTCCGATATAATAGAATTTTATAAAAATTGTTTTAATAAACATAAACCGTGTAATTAATTTAAACTTTTATAAAAAACAAAAACCGTAATTTCGGTTTAAATATAAAATATTAACAAAAATTTAACGGGAATAAGTAATAAGGAAATAAAAGAATTTAATTAAACCGACGTCGCGGTAATATTACGATAGTAGCTATATTATAGTAAAGTAAAAAAAGATTACGAATATAAATTTTATAAATATCCGTAAATTACGGATACTAAAATTATAAAATAGGCGGTAAAACAACGGTAAATAAATATAAAGATTATGTAATAATAATAATATTTAATATCCGAAAGAAAACGGTACGTAAATAATTTAATAACTATTAAAAAAAATTAAAACGTACAGAACACGATATTATATCGGCAGCCGGTTAAACGGGACTTAAGGCGGAGGTAATTGCGGTAATTATTTTATTCCAGAATATGCTTATAATTAGCGTTTATAATTAATAACATTCGTTGCCGGAAATTAAATAATATTTAATTATTTTCTTTAAAGTAACGATTTAAATATTGGTTTAATAACACTACATTAATAATACGACGATATAAGGCGGATGAAATAATATATTTACGGCGTTTTTAACGGAACGGAGGTAATATATTTGTATAAAATATAGCAAACGGTTATTTAGGCGGCGTAATCGATACGGTTATTTTGGAAATCATATTAATAATATAACTGAAATTATAAGATAGAATTAAATTTTTTTTTAATATCCGTTACTTTAAGGCCGAAACGGTATATATTTTTTTAATTACTTCGAAAACGGTATATAAGTATAAACCCGTTTTATAAATTTTAATATAAAAACGGATATCCTGTTCGTAAACTGCGTTACCGTCGGTATCGAAAATATGATTAACGTTAGTATTCCGGATAACGTTAAAATAAAAAATTATTTAATTAAGTAAGGTTTTTAAAATTAAGAAATTATTTTATATAGTATTTGCCGGTTAAATTACGCATAATTAATAAAACGATTAAGTAAAAACGGCAAAAAGGCAATATAATAATGCATTTGATTTATAAGTTAATAAATCTTTCAGCATTTAATTATTACAGTACAAAAACAGGGGTTCTTATCTTAGAAAGAACCGGCTTCTAGAGCCTGGTATAAGCTCCTTACGGCTGATTTTCGGGTAAGGAAAGCTTGGTTTCCCCGCGCTAAGACATGGTAATCTGATAAATCTGGTACACCTGGAACCAGATTATACAGATCCCATAAATTTACGATATATTTATTAAATCCAGGATAGATATATAACGGACGGTTTCTTATATAAATAGTACTTATTTACTTTCGATTTTTAACTATTAATTTGCCTACAAATTAAGACCCTTATTTCGGATATTACTTCTATTTCCAAGTGGATATATAACAGATTTGTGTTATAGTACAGGAACAGGGGTTCCTATCTTGGAGAAACCGACCTTTGGAGCCTGGCGCAGGCTCCAGGCGGCTAAACTTCGGTAAAGAAAAGCTTGGCTTTTCCTGCCAAGAACTAGGTGACTAAGTAATTTAGGTAATCTGCCAGATTACATAAATTACATAAATCCCAGGCATACTTATTAAGTTTCGAAATAGATATATAACAAACGGTTTCCTATATAAATAGTACTTATTTAGTTTCGCTTTTTAATTATTAATTTAAATCTTTAATTAAAGGTAATTATACCGTTTTCTAATTAAGGGAAAAGTCGGTAAATTTTTTTAACGAACATTTTATTTATTATATTATTATTACCTACAAATTAAAAACCCCCATTTTGGATATTACTTATACCTCCGGACGGATATATAACAGGTTCGTCACATTTTATTAACTCCTTAATTAATAACTAACGAATAATTTAAGGCCTAATTAGGTATAAGCTTTTCTAAATTCGGTAAAGACGATATTATAAAATAACGTTTAATAAACAAACAAACAAACAGCATATTCGATCCCCGTTACTATTAATCGACAATATGGCTCTTACGACTACCAGAATTAAAGGATTAAAAAAGTCTTCTTTTTCCTAACCATAACCGACCCCTGCCCCCGAAAAAACTATCGAAATCCAGCCTAAAAAATCCGACCAAAAGAAAAAAAAAGAACAGGGTATAAAAGTTAAAAAAGGAAAGAAAAGAAAGCTTACGATTAATAAATAACTGGACCTTATGGCCAAGGAAGTTATGAAACTTAAAAAGGAAAATACCAAATTCGCCCTACAGCTTAAAAAAAAACCCCCTATACCCTTCTTTGGAACTATTCCTTATCCAAAAACCCCCGTTCCTTCCCTATATAGTTACGACCGAAAAGGAACTATACCCTTTCCTACCTACTATGAAATACCGGATATCAAAGGCTATAAACCAATTACCCCTAAACCTTATAATAAATCTACTAATATAAAAAAATTCCTAGTCGAAACCAGGCTTTACTTTAAATAATACGAAAAATTTCTAACGGAAAATTATAAGAAAATAATAGCCATTTTCCAACTACTTACTAAAAAGATAATCGATTAATTCGAACCCATCCTTAAAGATTATCTAATAAACTTCCCCGACAACTAGCTACATATTATTAATTACATTTTTAACAGTTACGATAATTTTTAAAAACGAATATAAGCCTTATACGGAAATACAAATAAATAACAATATATAATTAAATAAATATATAAATTTAAACAAACTATTTTAACAACTAAATATACGACCGAATTTAACCAATTTACGGCTATTTCTAAACTTTTATAAAATACATTATACTTTTTTTATTACGACGGCCTAAAAAAATAAATTAAAGATAAAATATTTAAGGTACCTAAAATAAATTCCTTCGAAAATTATACATATAAGGTTATTATTACCGACCGACGCACTTTTAATCGGTACCTTAAAAAAAAAGAAACCGGTAAATAAAATAATAATAAATATTTTAACAGCAAAAACAAATTAAGGACATATCCCAAAAAAAAGTTAATATTATTTTAGCAAAATTCAAAAAAAATAAATCGAAAGTTAAAGATATTAATTATAACAAAAAAGGCTATTTTAAAAACAAATATTATTTTTTAACGAAAAAAAGAAGCCCTTAAAAAAAAATCCCTTAATCCAAAAAAAAGATCCGTACGGCCGAACGAAATATAAATAGCAAGGAAAAGGATAAAAAGGAAATAAACCTTACTTTTACCAATTAAGAATTTATTATTATTATAACCAGCAAGGTTAAAAATAACGACCCAAATTATAAAAATTATGCCATTTGCAAAAATGCTACGGCCAGAACTGATAAATATTATCCAGAATAAATAGCCTTTAAGGTAACCATTACGTTAAAATTCATTTACTATCTCGATATATAAAAATATAAAATATACGATTAAAATAATTAGTTTTAAAAAGATTTGGTTGATTATAAATAATTATCCCCTGAATATTATATTTTTCCAAAATATATAATATATTTTAAACATTTAACAAATAATTATAAATTTTTATATTTTACTGCTTGTTATAATTATAACTACCTTATTTATTAACGAATTAAAAAAAATAATAATTTTTAGCTAAAATATAACGAAAAAACGTTTATAAAACTAAACGATAAATATAAATATATAAAAACCCTTTAATGGCCAGATTACCTTAAATTTTATTACTTACATTCTAAATCAAAATAAAATCTAAAGGTTATAACGTAAAAATACTTATATTATTTACTAATATTATATAATAAATACGAACTTTTAACTATAAAAATACCCTTTTCGAAAGTTTATTTTTTTACCTAACAATTCGCAAAATATAAAACCCAAAAAAAAACTAAAAAACGATAACCGTTTTTAAATGCTAATTTGGTAATAAAAAATGGTTTAAGTATATAAAAAATTATTATACCAAGTATACGGCTAAAAAGGTACGTAAATAAAAACGCTTTTTAACCCCTAAAATGCATTAATTAAAAAACTATAAAAACTTTCGAAAATAAGGTACCGAAAAGCCCTTATATATAAAACTTTATATAAGGTAAAAAAAAATTACTGAATTAAATTAAAGTTTTTATTTATTATGGAAATAAAATATTTAACGATAAAATTAATTTCGGAACAAAAGAAAAATTATTTTTTTCAAAGTAACCGAAAAATATTAAATGTTTTAAAAATATAAGTAATAATTATATAAGTTACGTATAATTAATAAAAATTTATTTACTTACGATAATAATTAAATCTTTTAAAAAATAAAAATATTTAAAACGGATTATTTTTAATATCTCCGATATTTTAAGATACGATATTATTTTAAAAATACCATAGTTTCGTTTTAATAATTTACGGATTAATTAAAAAAAAATTCTTTATAAAATAACTTTAAAAAAGAATTTTATAAAATTTATTATATAATTAAAAAAATTAAAATTTTTAATTTAATATTAATAATTTCCCTTAAATATTAACGATTTAAAAATTTATTTAAGAAGTGAATTCGAAAAAATTACCTAATTATAATTAATAAAATTATAAAATTTCTATTAAAAAAACATTATTTAAAGCTTTATTAAATTTACCATATAAACCTTAAAAAAATTAAAACTTTTTAAAAAACTTTTAACAAAACCTTAAAAAAGGCTATATTTAAAAATCCGAATTATTTATAAAGTATTAAATTATAATGGTACCAAAAATAAAAAATAATAAAATTAAGATTAACAGAAATAAAAATTTAATATACTAACGAATATATAATTATTAACAATTAAATAATATTATTATTAAAAATAAGTATTTTTTAATATTAATAAATATTATAAGGAATAATATTAATAAGGTTAAATAATTTATTACCTTAAACCTACCGGACGGTTATTACCTAATTCGAATAACTAAAAGCGAAAAATAAAAACCCGTTTTTAAACCTATTTATAAATATTATAAATATAAGATTATATTATAAGGTTTAATTAATATCCTAGCCAGCTTTTCGCATATATTTATTATTATTTTACGGAAATTTTAAAATAAATTCGTTTTGGTTTATTTAAACGATATTATTATTTATTTAAAAACGTTAAAGGAACATAAAAAATATATCGCCTAAATATTAAAAACTTTCGAAGAAATTAACCTATTAATAAACGTTAAAAAAACGTTTACTATATTTAAAAGTTAAATTTTTTAAATTTTATTATTACCCCTCAATAAATTTAAATTTAAAATTTTAAGTTAAAAGTTATTAAAAATTAATTAATTTTTAATAAAATTATTATTGTTAATATTTATTAAGTTTTAAAATTTATTAGCTATATATAACCCTTAATCCAAAATTACGACAAACTTACCAACCCCTTAATTAAACTTATAACTAAAAAGTACGTTAAAAAAATTCGAATTTTTAAAAAAAATAAAAACAATTTTCCAAAAAATTAAAAACAAAATTATTAACGTTCCGGTAATTAAATTATTTAATTATAACAAAGAAAAAAACTTAAACTAAACGCTTTAAATTACGCTTTTAAAATAATTTTAAAATAATTAAAAAATAACGGAAAATAATACTTTATAACGTACTTTTTAAAAGCTTTTAAAAATATAAAATTCAGATATTTTATTTACGATAAAAAATTATTAACGACTTTTTTAATATTTAAAAAATAAAAATTATCCTTTAATAAAGTTAAAAAACTATTTAATATTTATTTAAATTATAAAAATTTTATTTAAATTATAACAACTTTAAAATTAAATAAACGTTATAAAAATTAAATAATTTTCTTATTTAAGTTTAATTTTAAAATTTATTATATGAAGAAAAAAAAATATTTAAATAAATATTTTAAACCGAAAAGGAAATTACGATTTAAAAATTTTTAAATAATGTATATAAATATTATATTATAAGGACGATAAATTAATATAATTATATATAACCCTTAAATAACCTATTTTAAAAAAGGTAATTTAATTTAAAAAAATTTATAACTTAAAAAAATAAAAAAAAATTAAATAATTAAAAGGAAATAATAAAGATTACTTATTATTTTGCGGTAAAATTTATATCCATTATTAATAATAATAAAAATTCGTTAAAAAATTTTACGAAAATCCCTTACATAAATATTAAAAAATATTTAAAATTATTAAGCGATTTTAAAAAAATACGATTTCTTAAAATTCCGCTAAATAATTAAATAAATAATTAAAAATTATAACGTTTATAATAAAATTAAAGTAACTTATTATAAATCGTATAATTTATTATAATTTATAAATATATTTAATAAAATATAAAATATTATAATTTAAAATTTTATTATTAAAATCGAATATAATATAATATAAGTAATTATTAATAAATTTACCAAATATAAATATTTTTTACCTTTTAAAAAAATATAATAATAAAATAATTAGCGTATGCCTTTATTCGATATTATTTCGATAAATACGGGATATTAAAAAAATTATTTTTAACTAAAATAAACTTTTTATATTTAAATTTAATACTAACTTTTTTAAATAAATTAATATTAAGTTAAAAATTTTAATAACTTATTACCTTTAAATAAGTAATTTAATAAAACGATTAAATTAAATTTTAAAATAATACTTTCGAAATTACGTTAATTATTAATAAGATAATTAAATTAAACTTTTATTATTCGTATAAATAATTTATAATATATCCGTTAATAAAAATATAAATATATTATTTTATATAATTATATATAAATATAATATAATAATTTAACAATTTAAATAATTAATATATAAAATATTAGTTATTATTATAATAACTTTACGAACCGAAATAATAATTACAAAAATTAAACCGGTATAAAGCCGACTTTAAATTAAATTATAGTTTTTGTAATAAAAAATAACCTAATATTATAATAAAAAAAGTCCCAATGGCTCAGTGGTCTCGAGCCTGGATGTCCTTTTTTCGCGCTTGCTGCAGGCTTGGGGAACTTACAGCTTGCGTTGGACTGCTGGTTCGAATCCAGCTTGGGACAACGTGCTCTGGGTGGCGCCAAGCTCTTTATACGGACCATCCGGAAGCTTCGGCTTCTGTGCTTGTGGCTGGCGACTATTGGAAATTAGTAGTTGGGGGCGTTGGAGCTAGCTGGGGGGCTGTTGCTCTGGAACCAATTAATCGTGTACTATTTCAATTTGTTTATTCATCGTGGCCATGGCCCCTATATGGTTTTTCATCCGGCCCCCCTTAGGTACGGTTTTTGGAATATGTCCTCCGGTCGCGTCGTGTCATTATTATGTATGTATGTATTTGGACGCGTCGCGTGTTTAGACGACGACGGTGCATATATGTACTTACTGTTATGGACCAGGCGTAAGCTTGTATATAGCTAAAACCTAGGTAATTTAGGTAATCTAAATAATCTGCAAATTACATAAATCATATAAATCCCAGGCATACTTATTAAGTTTCGACATGGATATATAACAAACGGTTTCTTATATAAATAATACCTATTTAATTTCGCTTTTTAGCTATCAATTTAAGTCTTTAATTAAAAGTAATTATACCGTTTTCTAATTAAGGGAAAAATCCGCAAATCTTTTTAACGAATACCTTATTTATTATGTTATTATTACTTATAAATCAAGAACCCCCATTTCGGATACTGCTTATACCTCCGGGTGGATGTATGACAGGTTCGTTACAATTTGTTACATTTTAATAATTCCTTAATTAATAGCTAACGAATAATTTAAGGCCCAGTTAGATATAAACTTTCTTAAGCTTAATAAAAACAATATTATAAAGCGACGTTTAGTAACCAGATAACATACTCGATACCCGTTATTAGCCAGTAAAAAATTAATAACCGGATTAAACGATTTACCCCTTATTAAAAAGGTTTTTCAGTTCATCGATAATATGGCATCTGTAATTATTAAAATTAAGGGCCAAAAAATTTTCTTCTTGCCAACAGTAACCTATCCTTACCCTTAAGGAAATTATCGAAATCCAGCTTATGGAATCCGATTAAAAGGAAAAAAAGGTCGAAAAAAAATGTTAAGAAAGGAAAGGAAAAAAACCTTACGGCCAAAATGCGGTTGGATTTTAAAACAGAAAAGGTTATAAAACTTAGATAGAAAAACGTCAAACTTGCTTGATAAATAAATAAATAAAATTCTTACGACCACTTTAAGAACCATTTCTTATTTAAGAACGTTAACTCCCCCCTTATTTAGTCGAAACCAAAAAAGAACTATACTCCTTTTTACCTACTATGGAATACCTAATATTAAAAGTTATAAATTAATTCCCCTTAAACCTTATAATAGGTTTATTAATATAAAAGGATTTCTAGTTAAAACCAAACTTTACCTGAAGTAATACGAAAGCTTTTTAACTGGAAATTATTAAAAAATAATAGTTATTTTATAACTATTTTCTAGAAAAATATTTAATTAATTTAAAACTATATTTTTAACGATTATTTAATAAATTACCTTAACGATTCCTTAAATATTACCAATTATCTTTTCAGCAGTTACGAACATTTTAAAAAACGAATATAAACCTTATACGGAAATATAAACAAATAATAATATGTAAGCAAATAAATGCATAAACTTTAGCAAACTACGTTAGCGGCCAAATATATAATTAAATTCAACCGTTTAATAACTATCTCCAAGTTACTCCAGAACGTATTATTCTTCCCTTATTATAACGGCTTAAAATTCTAAATTAAGGATAAAATGTCTAAAGTACTTAAAATGGACCTTTTCGAAAATTATATAGATAAAAGTATTATTACTAACCGACGTACTTTTAATCGTTACCTTAAGAAAAAAAAATACCGGTAGACGAAATAATAACAAACGCTTTAATAATAACAAAAAAATAAAAAACAGATTTTAAAAAAACCCAGCATTACTTTAACGGAATTTAAGAAAAATAAAACCAAAATTAAATATTTTAATTATAGCAAAAAGTGCTATTTTAAAAACGATTATTATTTTTTACCTAAAGGAAACTTCAAAAAGAAATTCCCTAACTGAAAAAAAAAAAAGGTCCGCGCGGCCGAACGAAACATAAATAATAAAAAAATAAAATAAAAAGGAAATAAATCTTACTTTCGTTAATTAGGAATCTATTATTATTACGATCAGTAAGGTTAGAAACGATAATTTAAAATGTAAAAATAATATTATTTATAAAAATATTACGATTAAATTTAACAATATTATCTAAAACTAACAACCTTTAGGGTAACCATTATATTAAGATGTATATATCACCTCGATATATAGGAATATAAAATATACGACCAGAACGGTTAATTACGAAAGAATTTCGGTAACCATAAATAATTATCCCTTAAATATTATATTTTTCTTAAATATACGATATACCTTAAACCTTTAATAAATAATTATAAGTTTTTATATTTTATTACTTACTATTATTATAATTACTTTATCCACTTACGTATTAAAAAGGATAACGACTTTTAACCAGGATATAAAAAGGTAACGCTTATAAAACCAAATGATAAATGCAAATATATAAAAACCCCTTAATAACCAAATTACCTTAAGTTTTATTACCTATACCCTAAATTAAAATAAAGCCGGAAAATTATAACGTAAGGATATTTATGTTATTTGCCGATATTTTACGATAAGCATAAACTTTTAGCTATAAAAATGCTTTTTTCGAAGGTTTACCTTTTTAACTTTATAATTAATAAAAAATAAAACGTATGGAAAAGTTAAAAAAAGATAGCCGTTTTTAAATAATAGTTTAATAATAAAAAATGGTACAAATATATAAATAATTACTGTATTAAGTACGCAGCTAAAAAGGTACGTAAATAAAAACGGTTTTTAGCTTTTAGGATATATTAATTAAAAAGTTATAAAGGCTTTCGAAAGTAAGGTACCGAAAAGCCCTTATATATAAAACCTTATGCAAAGTAAAAAAAAGAAATACGGAATTAAGTTAAGATTTTTATTTATTACGGAAATAAAATATTTAACGTTATAATTAATTCCGGAATAAAAGGAAAATTTATTTTCCCTAAAGTAACCGAAAAATATTAAATGCTTTAAAAATACAAGCAGTAATTATATAAGTTACGGATAATCGATAAAAACTTATTTACTTACGCTAATAATCGAATTTTTCGAAAAATAAAAAACTTTATAATTTAAGTATAAAAATATTTAAAAAAAAAATTACTTTCGATATCGCCGACATCTTAAAATGCGATATTATTTTGGGAATGCCGTAATTTCGTTCCAGTAATTTACGGATTAATTAAAGGAAATAACGTTTTTAAAAGATATTTTTAAGGAAAAATTCCATAAAATTTATTACATAATTCAAGAAAGCAGGGTTTCCAACCTAATGGTAATAGTACCCCCTAAATATCGACGGTTCAAAAATTGTTTAAGAAACGAATCCGAAAAAAATGCTTAATTATAACTAATAAGATTACAAAATTCCTATTAAGGAAGGACATTACTTAAAACTTTACCAAATTTACTGTATAAACCCTAAAAGAATTAAGATTTTTTAGAAAAGATTTTAACGAAATTTCGAAAAAGGTTATATTTAAGAATTTAAATTACCTATAAGGTATCTAATCATAATGATACCAAAAAAAGATTAGCAAAATCAGGATCGCGAAAGATAGAGATTTAATATACTAACGAATTTATAATTATCGATAACTAAATAAGATTATTATTAAAAATAAACATTTATTAACGTTAATAAATATTACAAGGGAAAATAGTAATAAAGCTAAATAATTTATAACTTTAAACTTACCAAACGGTTATTACTTAATTCGCATAATTAAAAACGAAAAATAAAAAACGGCTTTTGAAATTATTTATGGATCTTACGAATATAAAGTTATGCTATAAAGGTTAATTAATGCTCTAGCCAGCTTTTAGTACATATTTATCATTATTTTATAGAAATTATTAAACAAATTTGTTTTCGTTTATTTAACCGATATTCTTATTAATTTAAAAACTTTAAAGGGATATAAAAAGTACGTTATTAAAGTCCTAGAAATATTCGAAAAAGTTAATTTATTAATAAACGCTAAAAAAAATGTTTAATATATTTAAAACCTAAATTTCTTAAGTTTTATTATTACCCTTAAATAAATCTAAATTTAAGATTTTAAATTAAATGTTATCAAAAATTAACTAATCCCTGATAAAGTTATTATTAACACCCGTTAATTTTTAAGATTTACCGGTTACGTACGACCCTTAATTAAAAATTATAACAAATTTACGAGCTGTTTAACCAAATACATTACTAAGGAATATATTAAAAAAAAGTTCGAATTTCCGGAGGTGTTACGGCCAGCTTTAATATAGCATGGTAGCTAGTTTATTGACGCTATGAACGAAGATTTTAAGCTGAAGAAAAGAAGAAAAGAAACGCAGAGCCGTAAGGTGTATGAAGATTTACAAATATCCCCACTCTCTATGTAGTAGGCGGCTAATTTATGAAGTAGCTGTCAGCTTCATATGACGCTTGCCAGTTTTACGGTTTGATCGTAAGGTTACCGTTATATTACCTCCTTTTAAAAATTTGTATACGATTAAAAAAAATATATAAGTTTTTATTAATTATAAGTACCGTTTTTTTATTAATCCGGTTTTTATTTTCGCGGCCTTATTATTATCGGAATAATTTTCGTTAATTTCGTTAGCAGCCGTTATACGTATTTATTCTTATAAGCGGACCGGTAATTTAAATATTTCCGGATATTCCGTATAAAACCATTTTATTACGATTAAAATATTTTTTAAATTAATTACGGAATATTATATTTTATCGGGATCGTAACTTTTTTATTTAACCTAATATTATAATTTTTTATAATATTTATTAAATTTTAGTTTTTTATTTTATTTTATTTTAAATTTTAATATATTATTAATTTTTTTAAATAACGGTAATATTTAAATTTATTAAAATAATAAATTATCGTCGGTTTTATATAATCGATTAACGTAAAATAAATTAATTATTTTATAATGCGGTAATAAATTAAAAATAAAATTATATCCGTATTTTTTTAAAATTTCGAAAAATTTTATTTATTATAAATTTAAATAAATAATTAGTATTTACGTTACGAGAAGTTTTTTACGGAATAAAATTTTATTATTAATTTTAAAATCGATTAAATAACGTTTTTTATTAATTTATACCATTTAACGTTTTTATGTTTTTAATATAATTTTTTTTCATAAATATTTAAATATTTTTAATTTATTTAATAATTATTAGTATTTATTAATATAAAAATGTAAACATTAATTTAATTTTTAATTCGTAAATTTAATATTTTTTAAATTTATAAATATAAAACGTTTCGGTAATAATATTTTATACCAGTAAATTCGTTTAATTTAATTAAAAATTAAAAAATAAATTATTTTACGTTATTATTAATTTAAATAACGGATATTTTAAGGGAATAATATAAATATAAATAATATCGGTTAATTAAAATTTCGATAATATTAATTTTTTTATTAAATACAATTCATAATATTTTATTAAATTTATCGATAAACGTTTATATATAATTATAACCGTAATAACTTTTTAATATATTTTTTTTATTAATAACGATATAATTTAAAATATTATTTAAAATAAAATAAAAATAAAAAAATTCCGGAATTTTATTTCGAAATATTTCATTTTACCGGTAATCGTAATAATTTTGGATATATTATCGGATATTTTATTTAAACCGGAATTAAATATATTTCCCTGTTAATATTTTAATTGTTTTATTTTAATTAACGTATACGAATATTGTAAGTACGTAAATTCTGCGAATAAATACGGTACGGAAAAAAATACGGCCGTTAAGTATTTTTTTAAATATTATTAATTTATTATTTTTTTTGCTTAAATTTTATACGTTATTTTTGCGATAAATAAAATCGATTAAATCGGTATTTTACGGGATATTTTTAATTCGGACCTTAATTTATATTTCGTTAATAATAATAATAAAAATATTTATACATTTTAATAAAATTAAAACTTAATTTGTTTCCTTTTTTTTCCGGCCTTGACGGTAAATAAATCGACCGTTTTTCGTAATAAAATATCCGCGGTAATATTTCTTTTATTTAACTAATATTAAAAAATAATATCGAAATTAAATAAAATATTAACTTATCGGATTTAAAATATAAAACAAATACATTTATTTATAAAATTTAATAAAATTTAATAATCGATGATAATAAAAACCTTTTATTTTTAAAATTTAAAATAATAATATTTAAAAATTTAAATTATAATAAATAATTTTAAATTTTAAATAAAATATATTTATTTTATTAAAATTATATTTTTCGAAAAAGATTTTATTAATTTTTATTCGTTATCGTTTTATTATTACCAAATAATATTTCCGGTTATATTATAAAATACGTTTATTTTTATTTTAATCGTTTAATTAAATTAAAAAAAAACCAAAATTAAAATTTCGTAAACGAACTGTTTTATTTTTTCGAAAATTCGTTTTTATTTAAATCTTATTACGAAAAAAAAAAATTTTAATAAACGGTTTAATAATTTAATTATACCGTTTTTATAATAATAAAATATTTATATATAATTGTAAAATTTGATAAATAAACGGATTACGACATAATTATTAAAATTTTCGTATTTTTACTTTTAAATTACCTTAATTTTAATTAAATTAGTAAAAATATTTATGCCGATTTTTATAATAATATCGTAATTTTTTAATATTTTCTTAAAAGTTAACCTTATATAACCGGTAAATAACTTTTTCGTAATATTTTTAATATTTTTTTTAAAACCGGAATAAATTAAAACGTTATTAATTTAAACGTTTACGTAATAATTAAAAATTTTATATAATTTAAAATTTATAAATAATTATTATTAAATAAAATTTATTTTAAATTTAAATAATAATATTTTTTATTAAAACGTTTTTTAACGTATTTTAAATATTATTAAATATTTTAATTTAATAATAATACGAAATTTATAAAACTTTTATATAATATTAATTTTAATAAAACGTTTAACTTTCCGATAATTATATATAATATTATTAAATTAAAAAATAAAAATAAAATAATTTTTTAAATATTAATTTTTTAACGGTAATTGATATAAAACCGGTATTTCGATAAATATGGTTTTCAATAAATAAAATTAAAGTAACATTTTTTATATACATAAAATTTAATAAAATTTATTTTTAATAACTTATTTATTATTTTTTTAAATAAAAAATATTAAACGGATATCCGGTAAATTAAAGGTCCTAAGGTAGGTATCGGCCGGTTAAGTTCTAAAACCACGTTATAACCGGGCCGGAAATTTAAAAAAATATTAATTTTCTTTTTCGAAAAAAAACCTTTTTAAATGGGTAAAAATTTTTAATAAAAATTTCCGGATTCGTTTTATATATTTTAAGTTTTTATTTCCGGAAAAAGGAATTTTTTAACCGTTATATATTTTTTATTTTTATAAAACGGTTACCGTTATAACGTTTAATTTTTTTATTTTTTAAAAAAAGAATTTAAAATAATAAAAATTTGGTTTATTATTCCGTATAAAAATTATTTTTTAATTTATTCGTTAACGAAATAATAATTATATTATTTTAAATAATTTTTATAACGGAAATAATCGGCTTAATATTATATACGTTTAATATATTTTTTATTTAATATATCCGACAAAATAATAAATACAGACGTTAAAATAAGGTTATTTTTAAATTCTTTTTATAAACGTCGGAAAATTTAATATTATTTATTAACGTTTTTTATAATACGGTTATAATAATTAATATTTTCTTAAATTTTAAAATTAATATATCCGTTTAATAAATATCGGATTAAAAATTTAATCGCCGGTAAGAACTTAATTAAAATTAAAAAATTATTAAATTAAATAATATTTTTATTTTTATAATTTAATAATAAATTATATATTTTCATTTAATTAAAACTAATAAATATATCGTATCCGGTATTTATAATTTAAAAAACTTAAGCGGAAAAAGGTTATCTGTTAATTTTAAATATTATAATTATTTAAATTTTTATTTAGCCGGTAAATTATTTCCGGTAATTTTATAATTAAATTAATTTTTTTAACCGGATAATATAAATTTATAATCGTATTTTTATTTATTTAATAAAAAAAATTAATAAAAAATAAAGTTTATATTCCGGTATTATAAAAAACGGTAATCCGTAAATAAATTTTATTTACTTAAATTAACGTAATTTTATTAAAAATTTTATATTTTTTAAAATTATTTATTTTTATTATTATTAGTATAAAAAACTTATTAAAAGATTTTCCGTTAATGTTTTTTTTCCGTTTTATTAAAATTAGACGAATGTTTTATTATTTTTGCCGTAATAACCTTTTTTTTATTAAAATAATTATTAATTTTATATTCCGTTTTATTATAATTAAAATATGTACCGGTTTTTTAATAAATTTTTTTTTTATTTTTAATATAAATTTACCGGTATTATCCGAAATTTTCGAATTATTAAGATTATTATTCGGACGGAATTATTTATTTTTATTTTTCGGTTTATTATTATTAAAGTTATATAACCGGGATTTACGATTTTATTAACGTTTTTTATAAATAAGCTGGTTATTATAAATAATTATAACGATACGGTTATAAAACCTTTCGTAAATACCGTTAAAATTACGGTTATTTTTAAAAAAACGTAAATTAAGGTTTAAGAAAATATATTTTTATAAACTTTAATTTTAATTATTTTCGGTAATTTTAATTTTTTTAACGAAAACGTTAAATTTAAAAATAAAATCGTAAATATTTTAATTTTTGCCAGATTTTAAGAAAAAAATACGAAAAGTTTTTTTAATAACGGAAATTTAATTCGGATCGTAATATAATAATTTTAATACTTAAATTATGTCAGTTATATAAAAAAAATTATATAATTAATCGGTAACGAGTTTTAATTATTTATTCGGCTTATTTTTTAAAAAATATATTAAGTAAATTATACGAATTTTTTTTTTGAAAAATTAATTTATTTATTTTGAATTTATTTATAATTTTACGAACTTAAACGTTAAATTTGGTTTTATTACCGTGAAATTTAACCGGATCGTTACCGTAAGCTTTTTTTTCGGTTATAATTATAATTTGTATTATTACTTTTTACGAATTTATAAAAAGTAGGCCATATTATTATACTAATAAGGCGAAACGTATTAATATTATTAAAAACGTTATTAATTATATTTTTCCGGCAAAAGCGGTTAACGTTATCGGAAAAAATGAGAAAATAATAGCTTTATACGGCTTAAAAGTAAACGATTTCGTTACAGAATTTTTAAAGTTTTCTTTAAATATTCTGGTTATCGTTAGCTATTTCGTTAATTAGTTATTTATCGGAATCGGTTTTTAAATAATTATAATTTTGGTTTTGGTCTGGTAAACCTTTTATTTTTAAGGATTCGGTTTCGTTTTTCGGTACGTCGTTTTTTACCGTTTTTTTAAGGTATTTGTCGTTTTCCGTATTTTCGATTTTACCTTTAATTAATCTGAGTTATTCCGAACGTCGACTGGCTGATGGGTAATTTTTCTTAATAGATATTTAATCTTAATGCTGGTTAATCTGGGTCTTGGTTTTGGGTCTAATCTGGGACGCGTTATTTTTCGTCGTAACGTCTCGACGTAAAAAAAAAATATAGTACCTTATTTATTAATCGTTAAGCTAACGAGAAAGGGAATAAGCTTAGAATAATATTACGGCCAGCTTTAATATAACATAGTAACTAATTTATTAGCGCTATGAACGAAGATTTTAAGCTAAAAAAAAGAAGGAAAAAAACGTAAAGCCGTAAGGCATGTAAAAATCTATAAATATCCCCACTCTCTGTATGTCAGGCGGCTAGTTCATGTGGCAGCTGTCAGCTCCATATAATGGTTGCCAGTCTCACAGTTTGATCGTAAGGCTGCCGTCACAGAAGGAAATAAAAAAAGCTTTTTAAGTAATTAAAAATAAAATTATTAGCGCCCCGGTAATTAAATTACCAAACCATAATAAAAAAAACCGCTTAAAATAAACGCTTTAAATTATGCCTTTAAAGTAGTTCTAAAGCAGCTAGGAAATAATAAAAAGTGGTACTTAATGGCGCACTTTTCCAAGGCTTTCAAAAACGTAAAATTTAGGTATTCTATTTATACTAAGGAGTTATTAACGATTATATTAGCATTTAAAAATTGAGAATTATTTTTTAAATGTTATTAAAAAATTACGCGATATTTATTTAAATTATAAAAACTTTATTCGACTTATAACGACCTAAAAATTAAATAAACGTTATAAAAATTAAATAATTATTTTTTTAATTTTAATTTTAAAATGTACCATAATAAAGGTAAAGAAAATATTTAAGCGGATATTTTAAGCCGAAAAGAAAATTACGATTCGAAAATCTTTAAAGGATATCTATAAGTATTATATCGCAAAAACGATAAAACAGTATAATTATATGTAACCTTAAAATAATTTAGTTTAAAAGAATTAATCCAGCTTAGAAACTTTAACGACCCGGAAGAATAAAAGGAAATTAAATAATTAAAAGAGAACGATAAAAATTAGTTATTATTTCGCTACAAGATTTATATTTTCCGCCAGTAACAAAAGGAATTTATTAAAAAGTTTTAAGAAAACCCTTTCTATAAATACCAAAAAGTATTTAAGATTATTAAACGATTTTAAAAAAAAATATAATTTTTTTAAAGTTCTGCTAGATAATTAAATAAGTAATTAAAGATTATAACGCTTATAATGGGGTTAAAGCAGCCCGCCATAAGCAGTATGGCTTATTATAACTTATAAATATACCTAATAAAATATAAAATACCATAATTTAAGATTTTATTATTAATTTTCTTTATATCTTAAAACCTAGTTATTAAAGTTAAGTATAATATAATATGGGTAATTATTAATAAATTTATTTAATATAAATATTTTTTGCCTTTTAAAAAACATTAATAATAAAATAGCCAGCTTACGTTTTTATTCGATATTATCTTAATAAGTACGGAATATTAAAAAAGATTATTTTTAATCGAAATAAGCTTTTTATTTTTAAATTCGTTACCAGTTTTTTAAGCAAATTAGTATAAAGCTAAAGTTTTCGATAACTTATTACCGTTAAATAAACGGTTAAATAAAACGGCTAAATTAAACCTTAAAATAATACTTTCGGAATTACGTTAATTCTTAACAAAATAATTAGGTTAAGTTTTTATTATTTGAATAAATAACTTATAATACGTCCGTTAACGAGGATAAAGATATATTATCCTATATAGTTATATATGGACATAACGCAGTAACCTAACGACCTAAACAATCAGTACGTAAGGTACCGGTTATTATTGTAATAATTCCACGAATAGAAATAATGGTAATAAAAATTAAAACGATAAAAATCTAATTTTAAATTAAATTATAATTTTTTTAATAAAAAATAGTCCAGTATTATAATAAGAAAGGAATTAAGGAACCAATTTTAGCGAAAAAAGATAAAGTTTACTTATTACGCTAAAATAAAACGTAACGACGAACCTTTGATAAATTAAATTAAAAAAGACCAACGATAAGCAGAATTTTAAAAAGTTTAGTCCATTTAAAATTAAAAAAATAATTTCAAAAACTAATTACAGATTATTATTATCTAAAACCATAAAAATATACTTTATATTCCATAATTCTTTATTAAAACTAGCCCTAAAAAACGTCCCGTTTAAAAAAAACCTCGAAATCGAAAAAAGACGATAACGAATACGAAGTCGAAAAAATACTGGATTTTAAAATAATTAAAAACAAAATCCTGTATTTAATTAAATAGATAAATTATTTACCTAAAGAAAGTATATGGAAATTACTTAAGTATTTAACGAATACGATAGATCTGGTTAAGGATTTTTACTAACAGAATCCTAACCGACCGTTTCCAGTACGGCTAAGGTTGCAGGCGATAACGGTCCCCCGCCTAAATTCAGGCCTACGGCATTTTAATCGAAAAAAACGCCTCCGTTATAACGTTTATTTAAAGGTTAACTAAATTTGTTCCGTTTCTATACGGCGTTGCTCCTTTTTTAACTTTTCCCATTTTTTTAGTTAATTTAACTTTAAACCTTTTTTAAATATTTTTAGGGCTTTTTTTTAAAAAGATTTTATTAAAAACATAACCGCCTTAACATTTTAATAAATTCCATTGATTTTTCATTTTGCTTCCGACGTTCCTACTTTATAACCTTTTGGTACGCCAAAAACTTATTCTTCAAAATACGTTATTCCTTTTATAAACGCTTTTATGTTTCGTTTTTTTTGAATGAATTTATGGTTAAAACGTCGTAAAATGGACGTTAATAACGAATATAATAATTATAATTCGAATACTTTAAAAAGTAAAAATATTTAAGTTCGCCAAAACGAATATAATTTGAATAAAGGAAGGCCTTAGTTCCAAAAGTTTTAATTATTAAAGCTTAAATAGTACGAAAGTTATATTAACTTACGCGTGGTTTTTTTTTTCGTTTTTTCTTTTATTTTAATTCGACTTATTATGATAAAGTTAGCTAAAAAGGTTACTTACGGTTCATATCTTTGAGATAAAGATCTTTAAAAGAGGGAAATGGTATTATAGTATAAAAACAGAGGTTTTTATTTTGGAGAAAACCGGTTTCCGGAGCCTGGTGTAAGTTTCTTACAGCTGATTTTCGGGTAAGGAAAGTTTGGCTTTTCCTACGCCAAAATATGATAATCTGGTAGATCTGGTAGATTTAGGACCAAATTATACAGATCCTATAGATATACGATATACTTAATAAATCCAGGATGGATATATAACGGATAGTTTCTTATATAAATATTACCTATTTAGTTTCACTTTTTAGTTATTAATTTAAGTTTTTAATTAAAGGTATCGTTTTCCGATTAAGGGAAAAGTTCGTAAACCTTTTTAACGAATACCCTATTTATTATGCTATTATTACCTGCAAATCAAGACCCCCATTTCGGATACTGCTTATACCTCCAGGTGGATGTATAACAGGTTCGTTATATTAATATAAAGTATATATTTGTTCGTTACGGTAAAAGTAAAACGGTAACGAAACGTAAGTAAGTTATTAATGGCTGGATTATAATTAAGGATAACATTTCAGAAATAAATTATACAAAAACGTTTAATACGTACGGATATTACGTAAGTAATATGCGGTCGTAAAAGTATCGTATTCAAAGCGATAAAAAATATAAACCGGTTTTTAAGGAATAGCGAAAAAATAACGTAAAAAGAACGGGGAAAAGGCGTTACGTTATAATAATAATAATAATACGGCATATTTGGGGGAAAAAAAGGGTTAGAGTTTGCAAGGGTTTTAGTATTTATGTTTCGAAAACGGTAAAAAGTAGCAGCAAAAATTTTATAAAAGTAAATAACGTTGGCATCGTAACGATATTATTACTTTCGTTCCGGAAGGGATATTATAACTCCGTATTATGCCGCGGTATTTAGGTAACGGCTTTATATCGGTTACGAAATATGTGTACCCTGCCGCCTTTATAACGTTATAAATTATCTAACGTATTATAAGGTACTTGGGGTTCGAATTTGAAATAGGTTTTATTTTATAGTATAAAGTTTTTTTATAGGTAGTTAGGGACAACTGCCTGAGGAAAGGGGAGTTATTGTTACGATATTAACGTTACGGTTTAGCTAAGCAGCCGTAGCACTATATAGCTACAGTTCTACCGCGCTTGTTAGATGGTTTCCTTTTTTTCTGCGTATAATAACAGAATATTTTACCCAGCCCCTAAAGACGATCAGCGCCGTGATAATATTACTAATTATATTTTTGACAATTACGAATATTTTTTTTAAAAAAAAGAATACAAGCTTTATTTAAAAATACGGATAAATAATAATATGCAATTAAACGGCTGTATAATTTAAAGCAAACCAAGTTAATAGATGAATATACGATTAAATTTAACCGTTTAATAATAAATTTTAAATTATTAAAAAGCGCGTTATTTTTTTAATTTTTACGACGGCTTAATGTTATGACCTGAGGGCTTGGCCCAAAGATAAACGGTCGGAAAGTCTGAGACTTGTCTCCGACGTGGGTCCAGATTACGTAACCGGCTTAAAGGTTTTAAGGGCCTTAACGTTTTAAGTCCTTTAAGCCTACGATAAGTTTAAAGGATTTAATAAGCTTAAGGATTTAAGCCGTTTAAGTACTTTAAGCCAAAAATAATATATATACGTTCGTTATTTTCTTATAATTTAAATAATATTAATTTATAATATAATTTAGTTACTTAAATTATTTTTAATATTTATTATTATTAAACGTAATTATACTTTTATTTTATTATTCGGATTTTTATAATATTATTATTAATATAAACCGTATAATTAAAATTTAATAATTAATTAAGTTAATTAACCGTTATACGTTATAAATTTTTATATAATAATATTATTAAATTTTAAATAATATTTTCGATATTATATCCGGTAATAAATAATTTATTAACCTTATTTATATAATTTTAAAAAATATTATAATTTCGGACGATAAGGAAATTTTATAAAAACTAAATTTTATTAAAAAATAAATACTTTAATAATTAAACGTAATTAATAAATATATTATTTAATTCGAAAAAAATAATACCGGCTTTATTACCTTATTTAAAAACGTTTAAAAAAAGTTTAAAAAAAAAATAAAAATTTTACGACCGTAGGTTTTTTAAAAAAAAATTTATTTATTTAATTAATATTTATTAAGGAATCCGGAAAAATATTAAAATTATTTAAGTTAAAATTTTTCGATAAAATTTTTACTAAATTATAATTATTTTTTATTTAATATTAAATTTATTTTAATTATTTTCTTATTTAATTTATAACTTTTATGTTAAAGGTTAAATTTATAATCGGTTATTTTAAAAAAACGTAATTACGTAATTTAAATTAATTTTAAAAAAATATATTATATTTATATTAAAATTACGGTTATTTAAGGTACGAATAATATATAACGATTATAAAAAGTTCGAAAATATATTACGAAAAATTTTTAATATAATAAATAAAAAAATAAAAATAAAAATATAATTCGAAAATTTAATATAAAAAAGATTTATATTTAATTATAACGTTATATTTATTTAATTAACCTTAAAAATAAATTAAGGATAAAAAGTTTTAATAACGAAATTTTTTAAAAATTTAAAAAAAAAGATTTAAAATTTTTTTTTTAAAAAAAACCGATTTAAATTTTTAACCGATTATATTACGATAATAATTAAAATTAATAACCGATAATATATTTAAAAAACCAGAAACGTTAAATATAATAATAAAATTAAATATTTTATTTATTTTAATATTTTACGAAAAAATAATACGTTTAATGATATATATTTAAAATTTTTGGAATTAAAAACCGTATAAAAAAAGATTAAAATTAAATTAAATATTATAATTACGATAAAATAAATTATATAAAAAAATTAATATAAAATTTTTAAAAAATAACGTAACGGTTAAATCCTGATATTTAAAGGATAATTAAAAAATAAAAAAATCGTTACTTTCGGTATAGTTAAAAAAAAAAAACTTTAATTTATTTCAAAAAAACGGAAAAAATTACGAAAGGTTAAGGTATTTTTTCAGGCCGTAATTATACGATAACGTACCGTTATATCCAATTTAACCGTTATTTAATAATTATAAAAATACGAAAGATAAATAAAATTAATACCGGAAAAGCCGATATTTTATACGTAGTAAAAAAAATAATAACGATAAAAATAATAAATATTAAATAAATAGATTAAAAAATATTAAAACTAAGACGAAATTTTATGCCCGAAAAAATCCGACCGATATAAGAAATTATATATTATTTATTACAAAAAAATTTATTACTTACGATACGAAAAATAATAAAAATATATTTAATAACAATTTACGTATATATATAAATAAAGATTTAATTTTTATATTTAAATTAAAAACGATTTTAAAAATTAACGATAATATAAATATTTACGTATTATAATTATATAAAACGATATTAACGTTATTATAACGTCGGAAAGCTAGTCGAAAAAAAAGATTTATTTTAAATAAGATTTTATATATTATTACGAAAAATACGACCATAAAACGCAAGAAAAATAGATTTATTAGATAATAATAAAAACCTAACGGAAAATAATATATAATTTATATTTTTAATACGTTTATATTAATAATCTTAAAAAAAAAATAAGAAAAAAAATCGAAAAATATTTAATAAAAATGGCCTAATATTATATCTAATATTAAGGATATTAAAAATATTAAAATTAACCGATAATAAACGAAAAGTAAATTACGGTAATAAATTAGTCGGAAAAAGCCGAAATTTTTAAAAAATAAATTATTAATTTAATAAATTAAGTAAAACGATATAAGGAAAAAATTTTCGAATTAAAGGTTTAATTATGCCGATAAAAAAAATAATTAAAGTAATTATAAATAAAAATTTTTTTAAAAAAAACGTTACTTATAAAAAAGTTATAAACTGGCAAAAATAAAGGAAGTTAATATATATCCCGTAAAAAAACTTTATATACGATAATAAAAAAAACGGAAATTTTTTTTATTATAATTAAAATATAAGTTAAAAAAAAATAATATACCGTTATAATAAATTATAAAACCGATCCGAATTATATTAAACCGGAAATAATTAACGAATTATATTTATTATGGAAAAATAAAACCGAATTTTATAAAATTAAAAATATTAAAGGTATTAAATTTATTTATAATAACGCATAAATTAACCGTAAAATTAATCATTTCGAAACTTATATTTAAAAACGAAAATAAATTATTAATTTTAATATTATTTTAATACGAAATTACGATATAATTTTCGGCAGAAAATAATTATATTAGTATAACCTTTTAATTAATTAAAAAATTAGTTAAATAAAATTCGTTTTATTTTTTATTAATAAAAACGACTTAAAAAAAAATTTATTACTTAATTAACGATAATAACGGTAAATATAGGTATAAAAACATAACAAAAATTTTATTACCCAAAAAAATACGATATATATAAAAAAAAAAATATATATACGACGCGTTATTATTATAATTAAAATATAATTATACGAAATAAATAACGATTTATAATATTAGTTTTAAAAGTTAAAAAAAATAATTAAAATATTATTATAATATTAAAAATACGAACGATTATTTAAAAAATAAATTAAAATAAAATTATTAAAATATAATAAATAAAATTACGAAATAATCTTAAAAGATAATAAAATAATTATTTTTTATTTTATATATAACCTAAATTAATAAAAATTATATATATTACGGAAATATTTCGAAAATAAATTACGTAAAAAATATATTAAACGTTTTAAGTTATTAACAAAATATTTTATATTTTTCGTATTAAAAAAAATAAAAAATTACGATTAATAATCGATTATTAATAATTAAATAATATTACGGTTAAAAATTATATATTTTTATTTTTAATTACCGAAATAAAAAATTATTTTTACGGAATTAAATAATTTATTACCTTAAAATTACGAAACGGATTTAATTTAATCCGTATTAAGTTAAAAAACGAATAAAAAATAACTTTTAAAATTAAATACGGATTATGCGAATATTTAGTAATATTATTTAAACTTATTAACGTTTTTACGACGTTTTAAAAAATAATTAATTACGTATTACGTAAATATTTTAATATTTTTATTCTTTATTATTTCGATAATATTTTTATTTATTTAAATTTAAAGGAAAAATACGAAAAATATATCTATAAGGTTTTTTAAACTTTATAAAACGTTAATTTATTAATTAACGCCGAAAAAAATAAATTCCATAAATAAAAAATACCGTATTTAAAATATATAATTATTCCGGAATATATTAAGATAAATTTTAAAAAAATAATAATAATTTAAAAATAAAAGGTATTTATTATAATTACCGAAATCCAGATTTTCCTTAAATTCGTTAATTATTATCGAAAATTCGTTTATAACTTTAATAAAATTATAATATTTTTATTAAATTTAACCAAAAAAAAAGGTTTTAATAAATAATTAAAATAAAAAAATTTTTTTAACGGATTAAAAACGTAATTATTAACGAATTAATATTAATTATATATAATTTAAGTTTTTCCGTAAAATTAAAAATTAATATTTCGGATTATACGTTAAATATAATAACCGGATATAAAAATAATTAAAATAATTTATACTTTATTACGTTTTATTTTTATAAATTAAAAAAAACTAAATTAAATTACGTTATTTTAAATAAAAAAAATTTAATTATTATTAATACTTTTAAAAAATTTAAATATTACCTTAAAAAAAATTTATATTACATTAAAATATATACGGATTATAAAAATTTTACCCGATTTATTATTATCCGAAAATTAATAAAACGATAATTCCGTTACGTAAAATATTTTTCGGAATTTAATTTCGTTATTATTTATAAAAAAAGGTTAAAAAATAATAAAGTAAACGTTTTTAATAAACGATTAAATTTAAAAAAAAAAGTTTTAAAATTTTATACTAAATATTTAACTTAATAAAAAAAGGATATATAAAAATACGATAAATTATAATAATTAAAAGGATAATATTTAATTTATACCAAAAAATTTAATAATATAACGATTAATTATTAAAAAAATAAAAAAAATTAATAAAATTTAAATATTTAAAAAATATTTAAAAAAGTTAACGCGCGAAATATACGAATATTAATTATACGGATATCTTAAGGTCCATAAAATCTTTAAACGATTATAATATATATATTACTTTCCTAAAATAAAATCGGTAATAAAAAAATTTTTACGAAAATACGATTTATATAATAAAATAAAAATATAATATTATAAATTATACGGAAAATTATAATTATTATTAATTATAAAACGATTATAAAATTTAATTATTTTTAATTTTATTATTAAATTATTATTATTAAAAAACTTAATAACGGATATATATTATAATAATATTTTTATAATCGTAAACCGATTTATAAAATCTTTTTATTTTTTATTATTTAACGAAAATATAAATATAAAATAATTAATATATATCTTTTTCAAATACTTAATTAATATATATAAACTTTTAATAAAAATCGTATCCGATAAAAATATTATTTTCGTTTTAAAATTTTAATAAAACTTTATAATATAACTGGACCTAAATTATAAATTTTTAAACGTTTTTAAATTATAAATAAATAATTAAATAAAAAAAATTAATTAAATATTCGAAATTTATTTACGGTATTATATTAATTACGAATAAAATAATTAAATTAAAAAGTTATTAATAACTTAATTAACGTATAATATAAATTATTACGAAAATATTAAAATAATATTAACTGACGTTAATTTCGATTTTATGCCGAAAATTTACCGAAATTTATAAAAAAAAATTAATTAATATTAAAATAATTTTTATTTTAAAATAATTTAAATAATTATATATAAAAATAAAAATAAAATTTAAATTCGTACGTACTTAAATACAAAAATACTATAACTAAAAAAAATTAAAAAAATTAACTTTTTAAAAAAAGAAAAATTTACTTAATTATTAAAAATATCCAAATTAAACGATTTAATAAAAAATTCGATTTCAAATATATCGGACCGTATAAAATCGCAAAAAAAAATTTAAAAAATAATTATTAATTAAAATTACCTTTTAAAATTAAATTTTATCCCGTTTTCCATATTTCCTTATTAAAATTAACAATAAATATAATCTAAATCCATACGGAACCGGAAAAAAAATAATAAAAAATATATTAATATAAAAGGTTAAAAAAATCCTTAAAATTAAAAAAAAAATGGAAAAAGGTAATACTTAATTAGGTAAAAAAATTATTTAAAATTAAAAAATATATAAAAACTTATAAAAAACTTTACGGAAATTTAACGCCTATTAAAAAACTTTTATTAATAATATCGGCGGTACCAAAATTAAATATATCCCAATTTAATAATTAATTAATAAAAAAAACGGCCTATACCGAAATAATTAATTCGGTTTTTAATTATTATTACGTTTTTTTTAATCGTTTAAATTCCTTTATTATTTTCGTACCTTAAATATTACGACGTAATATTTTAATTTTACGATAACGTAAAATTTTACGTTATTTTTAAAAACGGTTTAATTTATTAATAATAAAACGGAAAACTTTTTGCGTTTATTTTTTTTAACGTTCCAGTTATTTTTTTTCGTTCAAAAATTATTAATACTTAAAAACAAAAAGATTAAATAAATTATAAAAATTACCATATTTAATATAACGAAAATATTTTCCGGAATTAAAATAAACCTTATAAACTTTTTTTTTAAATTTATAACGAAAATACGAAATATAAAAAAATATAATAAAATTAAAAATTTTAATTCGTTTCGATTAAATTAAAATATTATTACGTTTAAATAATTTTTATTTTTTAATACGGTTAAATATAATAATTAAAATAATCCGAAAAAGATATATAAAAAAAAATTATTTATTAAATAAATACGATAAATAAATTAATTTTTAAAAATAAAAATCCTAAAAAAAAAAAATCGTATTATAACTTAAAAGCTTAACTTAAAAATAAACGGTCGGAAAATTTAAAACTTATTTTTAACGTAAATCTAAATTACGTAACCGGCTTAAAGGTTTTAAGGGCTTTAACGCCTTAAGCCTTTTAAATTTACGATAAGCTTAAAAAATTTAATAAACTTAAGGATTTAAACCATTTAAGTACCTTAAATTAAAAGTAATATATATACGTTTATTATTTTCTTATAATTTAAATAATACTAGCTTATAATACAACTTGGTTACCCAGATCACCCTTAATATCTGCTATTACCAGACGTAACTATACCCTTATCCTATTATTCGGATTCCTATAATACTACTGCCAACATAAACCGTACGACTAGGGTTTAATAGTTGGTTAAGCCAGTTAGCCGTTATACCTAAAACCTTAAGTTAAAAATAAAGTATTTAGGGTACCTAAAATTAAACCTTGTCAAAAATTATATTACTAAGGTTATTATTACCGACCGACGTATTTTAAATCTGTATCTTAAAAATGGAACTAATAAATAAAGTAATAATAAACGTTTTAATAATAAGAAAATAAAGAATAAATCTTAAAAATAACTGATACCGTTTTAAAGAAATTTAAGAAAAATAAGTTTAAAATTCAATATTTTAACTATGGTAAAAAGGGCCATTATAAAAACCAAGATTACTTTTTATGTTATGACCTGAGGGCTTGGCCCAAAAACAAACGGTCGGAGAGCTTGAGATTTGTCTCCGACGTAGGTCCCGGGTTACGTAACTGGCTTAAAGGTCTTAAAGGCCTTGGCGCTTTAAGCCTTTTAAGCCTGCGACGGGCTTAAAGGTCTTAACGAATTTAAGGGTTTAAGCCGCTTAAGTACCTTAAGCCAAAAGTAGTATATATACGTTCGTTATTTTTTTATAATTTAAATAATACCAGCTTATAATATAATTTGGTTATCCAGATTACCTTTAATATTTGTTATTATTAGACGTAATTATATTTTTAGCTTATTATTTAAAATCTTATAATATTATTGTTAATATAAACCGTACGATTAAGGTTTAATAATTAATTAAGTTAGTTAACCGTTATACGTTTTAAGTTTTTATTTAATAATATTATTAAACTTTAAATAATATTTTTGATATTATGTCCGGCAGTAAGTAACTTATTAATCTTATTTATATAGTTCTAAAAAATATTATGGTTTCGGATAACGAAAAGGTTTTATAAGAACTTAACCTTATTAAGGAATAAATACTTTAATAATTAAACGTAATAAATAAACGTATCGTTTAATTCGAAAAGGATAATATCGACTTTATTACTTTATTTAGAACCGTTTAAAAGGGGTTAAAAAAAAAGGATAAGGGCCTTATAACCGCGGACCCTTTAAGGAAAATTCGATTAATCCCGTTAATCCTTATTAAAAAATCCGGGAAGGTATTAAAACCATTTAAATTAAAACCGTTTAATGGGACTTTTATTAAGTTATAACTATTCCTTACCTAATACCGAATTTATTTTGGTTATTTTTTTATTTAACTTATAATTTTTACGTTAAAAGTCGAATTTGTAATTAGTTACTTTAAAAGGAATATAGTTATATAATTCGAACCAGCCTTAAAAAAATATGTTACGTTATTTTTAAAGTTACGGTTATTTAAGGTACGGGCCGTATATAACGATTACGAAAAATTCGAAAATATATTACGAAAAGCTTTCGGCGTAATAAACGAAAAGACGAAAGTCGAAATATAACTGGAAAACTTGATTTAAAAAGGGTTTACGTTAAATTACGGCATTACGTTCGTTTAATTAGTTTCGGAAATAAATTAGAAATAAAAAACTTTAATAATTAAGTTTTTTAAAGGCTTAAAAAAAAAATTAAAAAAAACTTTTTAAGGAAGATTAATTTAAGCTTTTAATTAATTATATTATGATGGTAATTAAAATTAATAACCGACAGTATGCTTAAAGGACCAAAAACGCCAAATATAGTAATAAAATTAAATATTTTATTTATTTTAATATTTCGCGAAAAAATAATACGTTTTACGGTACTTATTTAGAACTTATAAAGTTAGGGACCGTATAAAAAAAAGATTAAAGCCAAATTAAATGTTATAATTATAATAAAATGGGTTATATTAGGAATTAATATAAAGCCCTTAAAAAATAATATAATGGCTGGACCTTAATACCTAAGGGATAACTAAAAGATAAAAAAATCGTTATTTTCGGTCTGGTTAAGAAAAAAAAAATCTTAACTTATTTCCAAAAATACGGGACGAATTATAAAAAGCGAAAATATTTTTTTAAGCCGTAATTACCCGATAACGCGTTATTATAGCCGGCCTTACGATTACTTAATGGTTATAAAAATACGAAGGATGGAAAAAATTAATACCAGAAAAACGGGTATTTCGTACGTAACAGAAAAAATAATAAAAATAAAAATAATAGAAGTTAAATAAATAGATTAAGGAATATTAAGGTTAGGACGAAATCCTATACTTAAAAAAACCCGATCGATATGGGAAATTATACGTTATTTATTGCATAAAAGTTTATTGCTTACGATATCAGGAATAACAAAAGTATATCTAATAACGAATTACGCGTATGTATTAATAAGGGTTCGATTTTAAAAATTAAACCGGAAAGGATATTAAGAACCAAAAGTAGTACCGATATTTACGTATTATGGCTATATAAAATACCATCGACATTTTTGTGGTAAAAAGAAGTTGGCTAGAAGGGAAAAGTTGTTCCGAACAAGATCTTATATGCCATTATAAATAATACGACCATAAAACATAAGAAAAATGGGTATACCAGACCGTTATGAAAGTTTTACGAAAAGTTATTTGTAACCGATAATTTAGGTTGTTATTTACTAAGAAATTTAACGAAAGGCGCGAATTAAAGGAAAAAATCTAAGAACGCGAAAAGGATATGGTATAGTACGACGTCCAGTAGCAATAGGAATATTACCTTAAGGAATCGATATATACCCGACGAGAAGAATTTTACGTATAATTTTTTAAATTCGAAGTTTAATTACGATACTAGGAAGGTTAGTTAAAAGAAATTTAACGAATTAACCGAAAAAATTAAGAACGTATTAAAAGGTTAAAAATGGGTCTAAAAAATGGACGCCATTTGTAAGAAAGTTACAGGTTGGTAAAAGTAAAAGGAGTTAGTATATATCCTTTAAAAAAGTTTTATGTACGATAATAAGAAGGATAAAAATTCTTTTTATTATAATTAAAATACGAATTAGGAAAAAATGGTATATCGTTATAGTAAATTACGGAGCCGATTTAAATTATATCCGACCGAAGGTAATTAACGAATTACGTCTGCCGTAAAAAAATAAAATCGAATCTTATAAAGTTGAAAATACCGAAAGTACCAAATTTATTTATGATAACGGATAAGTTAACCGCAAAATTAATTATCTCGAGATTTATATTTAAGGACGAAAATAAATTATTAATTTCGATATTATTTTAATACGGAATTACGATATAATTTTCGGCAGAAAATGGTTATATTAGTATAACCTTTTAATTAATTAAAAAACTGGCCAGGTAAAATTCGTTTTACCCTCCGTTAATAAAAACGACTTAAAAAAAAAGATTTTATTATTTAACCGATAACGATAATGGTAAATATAGGCATAAGGATACGATAAAAACTTTATTACCTATAAGAATACGATATATACAGAAAAAAGGGCGAAATAAATATATACGACGCGTTATCGTTATAATTAAAATACGGCTATACGAAATAAACGACGATTTATAATACCAGCCCTAAAAGCCAGAAGGAATGGTTAAAGTATTACCATAATATTATAAATACGAAAAACTTTTTAAAGAATAAATCGAAATAAGATTACCAAAATATAATAAATAGGATTACGAAATAGTTTTAAAGGATAACAAAACGATTACCTTTTATTTTATATATAACCTAAATTAATAAGAACTGTACGTATTATAAAAATATTTCGAGGATAAATTACGTAAAAAATATATTAAATGTTTTAAATTATTAATAAGGTATTTTATATTTTTCGTATTAAAAAAAAATAAAAAGTTATAGTTAATAATCGATTATAGGTAATTAAACAATATTACGGTTAAAAATTATACCTTTTTACCTTTAATTACCGAAATAAAAAATCGTTTTTACGGAACCAAATAGTTTATTACCTTAAATTTATAAAACGGGTATAATTTAATTCGTATTAAGCCAGGAAACGAATAAAAAATAGTTTTTAAAATTAAATACGGATTATACGAATATTTAATAATATTATTCGGGTTTATTAACGTACCCGTAACATTTTAAAGGATAATTAATTACGTATTACGTAAATACTTTAATATTTTTGTTATTTGTTATTTTGATAATATTTTTATTTACTTAAATTCGGAAAAAAAATACGAAAAATACGTTTATAAAATTTTTTAAGTTTTATAAAATGTTAATTTTTTGGTTAACGCCGAAAAAAGCGAATTTTATAAGCAAAAAGTACCATATTTAAGATACGTTATTATTTTAGGATACGTTAAAATGAACCTTAAGAAAATAATAGTAATTTAAGAGTAAAAAATACTTATTATAATTACCGAAATTTAGATTTTTTTCGGATTCGTTAATTATTACCGGAAATTTGTTCGTAACTTTAACAAAACCATAATATTTTTATTTAATTTAACCAAAAAAAAGATTAAGTTTTAATAAACGGTTAAAATAAAAAAAGTTTTTTAAAGGATTAAAAACGTAATTATTAATAAGTTAATATTAATTATATACGATCCGAATCGTTTTGTAAAATTAAAAACCGATATTTCGGATTATACGTTAGGCGTAATGGCCGGATATAAAGATAATTAAGGTAATTTATACCTTATTACGTTTTATTTTTATAAGTTAAAAAAAATTAAGTTAAATTATATTATTTTAAATAAGAAATTTTTAGTTATTATTAATGTTTTTAAGGAATTTAAATATTATTTTAAAAGAAATTTATATTAGGTTAAGGTATATATAAATTATAAAAGTTTTATCCGATTTATTATTATCCGAAAATTAATAAAACGATAATTTCGTTACGTAAAATATTTTTCGGAATTTAATTTCGTTATTATATATAAAAAAGGGTCAGAAAATAATAAAGTAAACGTTTTTAATAAACGACCAAACTTAAAAAAAAAAGTTTTAAAAATTCCGTATTAAGTGTTTGATTTAATAAAAAAAGGATATATAAAAATATAATAAATTATAATAATTAAAAAGATAATACTTAATTTATATTAAAAAATTTAACGATATAACGATTAATTATTAGAAAATAAAAAAATTAATAAAATTTAAATATTAAAAAAATATTAAAAAAAACTGACGCGCGAAATATACGAATATTAATTATATGAATACCTTAAAGTTTATAAAATTATGGAACGATTATAACGTATATATTACTTTTCCGAAATAAAATTAATAATAAAAAAAATTTTATAAGGGTATAATTTATATAATAAGATTAAGGTACGATATTATAAATTATACGGAAAATTATAATTATTATTAATTATAAAATAATTATAAGATTTAATTATTTTTAATTTTATTATTAAATTATTATTATTAAAAAATTTAATAACGGATATATATTACGATAATATTTTTATAATCGTAAACCGATTTATAAAATATTTTTATTTTTTATTATTTAACGAAAATATAAACGTAAAATAATTAACGTATATTTTTTTTAAATATTTAGTTAATATATATAAATTTTTAATAAAAATTATGTCGGATAAAAATATTATATTTGTTTTAAAATTTTGGTAAAACTTTATAATATAACTTAATTTAAACTATAAATTTTCGAACGTTTTTAAATTATAAACGGATAATTAGATAAAAAAAATTAATTAAATATTCGAAATTTATTTATAATATTATATTAATTACGAATAAAATAATTAAATAAAAAAGTTATTAATAACCTAATTAATTTATAACATAAATTATTACGAAAGTATTAAAATAATATTAATTAACGTTAATTTCGGTTTTACGTTAAAAATTTACCGAGATTTATAAAAAAAAAGGGTTATTAACGTTAAAATAATTTTTATTTTAAAATAATTTAAATAATTATATGCAAAAATAAAAACAAAATTTAAATTCGTACGTAATTAAATATAGAAATATTATAATTAAAAAAGGTTAAAAGGATTAATTTTTTAAAAAAGGAAAATAATTTATTTAATTATTAAAAATATCCAAATTAAATAATTAAACAAAAAATTCGATTTTAAATATATCGGATTATATAAGGTCGTAAAAAAAATTTCGAAAAATAATTATTAGTTAAAATTATCCTTTAAAATTAAATTTTACCCCGTTTTTTATATTTCTTTATTAAAGTTAATAACGGATATAATTTAAATTAATACGGGATAAAAAGATAAGGTAATAAAAAACGTATTAATATGGAAGGTTAAAAAATTTTCGGTACTAAAAAAGAAGATAAAAAAAAGTAATATTTGGTTAAGTAAAAAAATTACTTAAAGTTAAAAAATACGTAAAAATTTATGGAAAACCTTACGGAAGCCTAGCGCTTATTAAGGAACTTTTATTAATAATACCGGAAGCGCCAGGGTTAAATACGTCCTAATTTAACGACTAATTAACAAAAGGAACGGCCTATACGGAAACGGCCAATTCGGCCTCCAGTTACTGTTACGCTTTTTCCAGTCGTTCAAATTTTTTTATCGTTTCCGTACCCCGAATATTACGACGTAATATTTCGATATTACGGCAGCGTAGGACCTTACGTTATTTTTGAAAACGGTCCAATTTATTAACGGTAAAACGGAAGGCTTTTTGCGTTTGTTTCTTTTCGCGCTTTAACCGTTTTTTTTCGTCCAGAAATCGTTAATATTTAAAAATAAAAAAATTAAATAAATTATAAAAATTATTATATTTAATATAACGAAAACGTTTCCTAAAATTAAAATAAACTTTATAAATTATCCGTTCGGATTTATAACGAAAATACGAAATATGGAAGGATATAATAAAATTAAGGGTTTTAATTCGTTTTGATTAAATTAAAATATTATTACGTTTAAATAATTTTTATTTTTCGATACGGTTAAATATAACGACCAAATAATTTAAAAAATAATATATAAAAAGGAAAGTTATTTATTAAATAAATACGATAAATAAATTAATTTTTAAAGGTAAAAATTTTAAAAAAAGGAAATCGTATTATAACTTAAGGATTTAGTTTAAAAATAAACGGTCGGAAAGCTTAAAATTTGTTTCCGACGTAAATCCCGGATTACGTAATTGGTTTAAAGGTTTTAAAGGTTTTGGTACTTTAAGCCTTTTAAATTTACGACGGGCTTAAAAATTTTAACGAATTTAAGGGTTTAAGTTGCTTAAGTACCTTAAGCCAAAAGTAACATATATACGTTTGTTATTTTTTTATAATTTAGATAATACCAGCTTATAATATAATTTGGTTACCCAGATTACTTTTAACATCTGCTATTACCAGACGTAATTATATCTTTAGCTTATTGTTCAAAATCCCATAGTACTACTGTTAACATAAACCGTACGACTAGGGTTTAATAGTTGGTTAAGCCAGTCAGCCGTCACATTTTACCTAAGAACTTTAATAACAAAAAAAGGATTTCCCAGCCCCAAAACTCCGCACGGCCGAATAAAAAACCGATAACGAAAAAAAGAATAAAAAGGAAATAAACCTTATTTCTGCTAATTAAAAATTTATTATTATTATAATTAACAGGGTTAAAGATAACAACCTAAAATATAAAGATTATACTATTTATAAAAATATTACGGTTAAAGCTTACAAATATTATCTAAAACGAGTAACATTTAAAATAGCCATTATATTAATATATATTTATTACTTCGATATATAAAAGTGTAAAATATACGACTGAAACGGTTAGTTACGAAAAGCTTTCGGTAACCATTGAAATGGGGTGGGGCTCAGAGTCAAAGTCGATATTGCATGCAGAATATCATCTTAAATCAGCACTTAGGAGGAAGAATATCGGGCGTCCCTTGTTGCTATGGAAGACTATATACAAAAGCTGTCAGGTCAGCATTTTATAGACCATCGCCGACCCACTTGATATAGCCGAGTGAATTGTCGAGGTGCCCAGCGGTGAAGCAAATGGAAGTAGTTAGAAACAACAGCTGCAATAACTGCTGCAATAGCTGCAGCCATAGCCAAAAACAGCTAAAAACAGCTGCAGCCATAGCTAAAAACAGCTAAAACAGTTGCAGCCACAGCTGCGGCGACAGCGGCGATAGCTGCGACAGCTGTAATAGCTGTAATAGCAGCTTTATACCCCATACCATTTCATCCCTCCCTTTTTGCAGCGGAAGGTTCCTGACGACGCTGCAAAAACAAAAAACAAAAATAACCTAGGTTTAGGGGGGTAAAAAATAAAAAGGGGGAGCCTTGCATTATCCCTTACCATGCAAATCCCATACAACTTCATAGGATCAGTCCCCAGAAGGGACCTCCCTTAACCGGACCTCCCTGGACCTCACTTTAAAGCTTTGCCTCCCTTGTCTCGGACGTCCCTAGGACCCCTTTGGAGCTTCGCCTACCATGGGCCGGTAATACATAAGACTTTCCTGACACTCCTGACCTTCGAATCCATACAAAACTGACTGATTAATAAGTATCCTTTCCAACCTGCGTTCCCTTCCGACCGCTGCTCAAGCCTTTCTGTCTCATATCATGCCAAATCATGCTAATTCTAATTGCAGCCGGAAGATATGCACGCTACCGTTTACCAGATTGCCGTAACGGGTGCTAATTTCAGTACTCCCAAATCTCTTCCAAATCTGTATGTAATTTTCGGGCTAAAACTATCTTTTGATCTGCCATGCGTCGCTCGGTCTGTATTCGTAATAGTGGTAGGTCGATAATCGGGTTTAGAAATCGACGATTCGGAAGTAAGGCTATCGTGGCTGTCGGTGACTGCAGCTGTCGGTGACAATAGCTAGCTGCTACTCCGAATGGAAGGATAAGACGCTTCGGCTAAGAAATTGTATGTAGAACTGGCGGAAACGACCTGATCGACGACAAAATAACCAGTCCTGTCGACGTAGCTGTAGTTATAGCTAACCTGGCTTTTTGGCTATCGGAAGCCATAGCTGAAGACGGACGGTACGGACGTTTCGGCAAAGAAAATATGTACGTATTTGTCGGAATCGACCCGATCAACAGGAAAATAACTAATCCCGGCGACACAGCTAATGGAAGCTGGCTGCAATTGTTGTTGCTGGCGAATTTCTGATGCGGCGTGACGGCGATGACGGCGATAACGGCGAAGCTGAGGTGACAGCGATCATTCCGAATAGGTAGTTCCAGATATCTGTTAATATAAATTGTATGCAGGTATGTCGGCCACGTCCAGATTAAAATGATTAAAGCCATCGGCGACGTAGCTTAGCTGTCGCTAGCTATGGCCAGCAGCGGACTAAAAAGACGTATCCGTACAGAAATCGTATGCAGAAATGTCGGAATTGTCCTGAACAGGACGAAATTAACCTATCTTGATGACATTGGCGATAAAAGCTGATAAAATGGGCTGTTATTGACGGCTAGGCAAATAACCGGCCGAAGGGCAAATGGTTGACGTTGCTGATTATAACCATTATTGCAGGGTAGCTGCAGACTTTTTCCAACAGAAAATGTATAGGAAGCTGTCAGAAACGTTCCGATTAAAATGCTTGAAATAAAGCCATTTGGACCTTGAAACCTGTCCCCAGAACAAGAAACGAAGCGGAAAAATGGCCGAAAAGAACGAATCAAAATAGTGGCACGCCCTTGGAAGCAATTGATTAAGAGAATCCTACATACAAATCAACTAAGAAAAGTTTCCCCGGAAAATCGAGCGTTACTTTGGGAGCTAACTAGACCCGGTATCCTTTCCTTGGCAGCCAGATGAAATGGGGTAGGGTTTAAAGTTAAAGTCGATATTGCATGCAAAATATCATCTTAAATCAGCGCTTGGGAGGAAGAATATCGGGCGTCCCTTATTGCTATGGAAAACTACATACAAAAGCTGTCAGGTTAGCGTTTTATAGACCATCGCCGACCCACTTGATATAGCCGAGTGAATTGTCGAGGTGCCCAGCAGTGAAGCAAATGGAAGTAGCTAGAAACAACTGCTGCAACAACTGCTGCAACAGCTGCAGCCACAGCCAAAAACAGCTAAAAACAGCTGCAGCCATAGCTAAAAACAGCTAAAACAGCTGCAGCTACAGCTGCGGCGACAGCGGCGACAGCTGCGACAGCTGCAACAGCAGCTCCATACCCCATACCATTTCACCATAAATAATTATTCCTAAAGCATTATATTTTTCCGGGATATACGGTATATCTTAAGCCATTAACAGATAATTATAAACTTTTATATTTTATTATTTGTTATAATTATAATTACTTTATTTACTTACGCGTTAAAAAGGATAACGATTTTTAACTATAATATAATAAGAAAATGCTTATAAAGTTAAATAATAAATATAAATATACAAAAACCCCTTAATAGTTAAATTACTTTAAGTTTTGTTATTTACATCCTAAATCGAAATAAAGCCGGAAGGTTATAACGTAAAAATATTTATATTATTTACTAATGTTTTATATAAAATACGAACTTTTATTTATAAAAATATTCGTTTCGGAAGTTTATCCTTCTAACTTTACAATTCGTAAAATAGAAAATCTAAGAACGAATTAAGAAAAGGTAATTACTTTTAAATGCTAAAATTACCTAATTATAACTAATAAAATTACGACATCCTTATTAAAAAAAAGTTATTATTTAAAACTTTACCAAATTTATTATAGAAATCCTAAGAAAATTAAGGTTCTTTTAAAAGGTTTTTAGCAAAACCTTAAAAAAGGTTACATTTAAAAATCCGAATTACTTACAAGGTATTTAATTATAATAATGCTAAAGATAAAAGAAAACAAAATTAGGATTAGTAAAAATAAAAATCTAATATATCGACAAATTCATAACTATCGATAACTAAACGATATTACCGGAAAAATTAAATATCCTCTAATGTTAATAAATATTATAAGGAAAAATATTAATTATAACGGCAACCACCAAGATTAAACCGTAAGGCTGGTAACCGTTATATGGAGCTGACAGCCGCCATATGGACTAGCCACCTGCCATACAGAAAGTGGGGATATTTGCGGATCTTTACGTATTTTACAGCTCTGCGTTTCTTTTTTTTCTTTTTTTCAGCTTAAAATCTTCGTTCATAGCGCCAATAAACTAGCTATCATATTATATCAATGCTGGCCGTAATGTTATTTTAAGCTCAGTTCCCTTCCTTACTAGCTTAACGATTAATAAATAAGGTACCGCATCTTTTTACGTCGGTACGTAACGACGAAAAATAACGCATCCAAAACCAAAACCTAGATTAACCAATATCAAAATTATATATTTATTAAAAAAAATTACTTATCAACCAATCGACGTTTAAAGCAATTTAAATTAATCAAAAGTAAAATCGAAAATGCAAAATACGAAATACCTTCCTAAAACCTAAACTGAAATATAAAAAATAACAAGGACCTTTAAAAAACGGTAAAAAATAACGTACCGAAAAACGAAACCGAATTTTTAAAAATAAAAGGTTTACTAAACCAAAACCATAACCACTTAGAAACCAATCCCGATAAATAATTAATCGACAAAATAGCGGACGACAACTAAAACGTTCAAAAAAACCTCTAAAAATTCCGGAACGAAATCGTTCGCTTTTAAGCCGTATAAAATTATTATTCCCCTATTCCTTCCGACGACGTTAGCCGCTTTCGCCGGAAAAACATAATTAATAACGTTTTCGGTAATACCAATACGTTTCGCCTTACTAATATAGTAATATAACCCGCTTTCCGTAAATTCGTAAAAAATAATAATATAAATTTTAATTATAACCAAAAAAAAAATTTTACGTTAACGACCTAATTAAATTTAACGGTAATAAAACCAAATTTAACGTTTAAATCCGTAAAATCGCAAATAAGTTCGAAATAAACGAACCGATTTTTCGGAATAAAAAAACTTATATAATTTATTTAATAAACCTTTTGGAAAAAAAAGCCGAATAAATAATTAAAATTTGTTACCGATTAATTATATAATTTTCTTTTTACGTAACCGAAATAATCCAGATATTAAAATTATCATATTATAACTTAAATTAAACTTTTATTGCTAAAAAAACTTTTCGTACCTTTTTTTTTAAATCCGGTAAAAATTAAAATATTTACGATTTTATTTTTAAATTTAACGTTTTCGTTTAAAAAATTAAAATCTCTGAAAATAATTAAAAATATATTTTATAAAAATATATTTCCTTAAACCTTAATTTACGTTTTTTTAAAAATAACCGTAATTTTAACGTTATTTATGAAAAATTTTATAATCGTATTATTATTACCGTTTATAATAATTAATTTATTTACGAAAAATATTAATAAAAACGTAAATCTTAATTATACGACCTTAATAATAATAAACTAAAAAATAAAAATAAAGAATTCCGTTCGAATAATAATTTTAATAAATCGAAAATTTCGGATAATACCGGCAAATTTTTATCGGAAATTATAAAAAAGTTTATTAAAAAACCGGTACGTATTTTAATTATAATAAAACGGGATATAAAATTAACGATTATTTTAATAAAAAAGATTATTACGGTAAAAATAATAAAAAATTTATTTAATTTTAACGAATCGGAAAAAAATAAAACCGTCGGAAAACTTTTCGATAATTTTTTTATATTAATAATAACGGAAATAAATAACCTTAAAAAATATATAATTTTTATTAAAATTACGTAAATTTAAATAAATAAAATTAATTTACGTATTACCGTTTTTTATAATATCGGAATATAAATATAATTTTTCGTTAATTTCTTTTATTAAGTAAATAAAAAAATAATTATAAATTTATATTATCCGGTTAAAAGAATTAATTTAATTATAAAATTACCGGAAATAATTTACCGGTTAAATAAAAACCTAAATAATTATAATATTTAAAATTAACGGTTAATATTTTCCCGATTAAATTTTCCAAATTATAAATACCGGATACGATATTTTTATCGGTTTTAATTAAATAAAAAAATACGGTTTATTATTAACTTATAAAAATAAAAATATTATTTAATATAATAATTTTTTAATTTTAATTAAATTTTTACCAATAATAAAATTTTTAATTTAATATTTATTAAACGGATATATTAACTTTAAAATTTAAAAAAACGTTATTTACCGTAATTATATTATAAAAAAGGCCGATAAATAATATTAAATTTTTCGATATTCGTAAAAAGAAATCGAAAATAATCTTATTTTAATATCCGTACTTATTATTTCGTCTAATATATTAAATGAAAAAAATATATTAAACGTAAATAATATTAAACTGATTATTTTCGTTATAAAAATTATTTAAAATAATATAATTATTACCTTATTAATAAATAAATTAAAAATTAATTGCCGTACAGAACGATAAAACCGATTTTCGTTACCTTAAAAAATTTTTTTTTTTAAAAATAAAACTTTAAATATTATAACGTTAACGGTTTTAAAAAAAATAAAAAATATATAACGGTCAAAAAATTCCCTTTTCCGAAAATAAAAATCCGGAATACGTAAAACGAATTCGGGAACTTTTATTAAAATCTTTCGTTTATTTAAAAAAAAATTTAAAAGAAAAATTAATACTTTTTTAAATTTCCGATCCGGTTACGATATAATTTTAAAATTCGACCGGCCGATATTTGCCTTAAAACCTTTAATTTATTAAACGTCCGTCTAATACTTTCCGTTAAAAAAAATAATAAATAAATTATTAATAATAAATGTTATCGAATTATATATATAAAAAAATACTGCCTTAATTTTATTCGTTCCAAAACCATATTTATTAAAATATTAGTTTTATATCGATTACCGTTAAAAAAATTAATATTTAAAAAATCGTTTTATTTTAACTTTTTTATTTAACGGTATTATATTTAATTATTAAAATATTAAACGTTTTATTAAAATTAATATTATTTAAACGTTTTATAAATTTCGTATCGTTATTAAAGCGAAATATTTAATAATATTTAAAATCCGTTAAAAAACCTTTAAATAAAAAAATTTTTTATTTAAATTTTAAATAAGTTTTATTTAATAATAATCGTTTATTAATATTTAATTATATAAATTTTTCGATTATTATATAAACGTTTATACCGATAACGTATTAATTTATTCCGGTTTTAAAAAAAATATTAAAAATATTATAAAAAAGTTATTTACCGGTTATATAAAATTAATTTTTAAAAAGATATTAAAAAATTCCGGTTTAATATTAAACAAAATAAATTATTTCGGTATTATTATAAAAATAAATATAAATATTTTTATTAATTTAATTAAAATTAAAATAATTTAAAAATTTTAATAATCGTATTATAATCTGTTTATTTATAAAAATTTATAATTACGTACGAATATTTTATTATTATAAAAACGGCATAATTAAATTATTAAACCGTTTATTAAAAAAAGTTTTCGTAATAATATCCGAATAAAAATAAGTTTTTAAAAAAATAAAACGGTTCGTTTATAAAATTTTAATTTTTGTTATTTTTAACTTAATTAACCGATTAAAATAAAAATAAACGTATTCCGTAACGTAACGGAAAGTATTATTTGGCAATAATAAAAAAATAATAAATAAAAATTAATAAAATACTTTTCGAAAATTATAATTTTAATAAAAAGGGCGTATTTTATTTAAAACCGAAAATGATTTATTATAATTTAAATTTTTAAATATTATTATTTTAAGTTTTAAAAATAAAAGTTTTTCGTTATAATTAATTATTAAATTTTATTATATTTTACGAATAAATACGTTTTTTTATATGCTAAATCCGAAAAATTAAATTTTTTTTAAATTTTGATATTATTTTTTAATATTAATTTATTAAAAAGAATATTACCGTAAATATCTTATTACGAAAAACGGTTAATTTATTTACCGTTAAGGTCCGAAAAAGAAAATTAAATTTTAATTCCGTTAAAAGATTAAATTTTTTATCGTTATTATTAACGAAATACCGATTAAAATCCGAATTAAAAATATTTTATAAAATACTGATTTAATTAACCTTATTTGTTACGATAATAAAATATAAAATTTAAATAAAAAATAGCAAAATAATAATATCCGAAAAAATAATTAACGGCCGTATTTCTTTCCGTACCGTATTTATCCGTAAAATTTAAATATTTAAAATATTTACGTATTTTAATTAAAATAAAATAATTAAAATATTAATATAAAAACGTATTTAATTCCGGTTTAAATAAAATATCCGATAATATATCCGGAATTATTACGATTACCGTCGGAATAAAATATTTTAAAATAAAATCCCGGAACTTTTTTATTTTTTTTTAATAATATTTAAAATTGCTTTATTATTAACGGAAAAAAATATACCAAAAATTGTTATAATTATAATTATATATAAATATTCTCGATAAATTTAATAAAATTATAATAATTTTATTAAATAAAAAAATTAATATTATTAAAATTTTAATTAATTGATATTATCGATATTTATATCTTTTTTTTAAATTATCCGTTATTTAAATTAATAAAACGTAAAATAATTTATTTTTTAATTTTTAATTAAATTAAACGAATTTATTGATATAAAATATCGTTATAAAAATATTTTATATTTATATATTTAAAAAATTATTAAATTTACGAATTAAAAATTAAATTAATATTTATAATTTTATATTAATAAATATTAAAACGATTAAAACGTATATATACCGGTATTAAATTTCGCGTATAATTTATTATAATATTCGTTAATTAATATAATTTCGTTAAAAATTATATTAAATAAAAATATCCGGAATTTATTTTCGTTAAATTTAAATATAATAAAAATAATAATTAAATTAATTTAACGGATATTAATAATTATTAAACGGATTAAAAATATTTAAACGTTTATAAAAAAAGTTATATTAAAAATAAAAAATTTTAAACGGGCATAAATTAATAAAAAATATTATTTAATTAATTTTAAAATTAATAATAAAATTTTCTTTCGTAAAAAAGATTTTGTAACGTAAATACCGATTATTTATTTAAATTTATAATAAATAAAATCTTTTAAAAAATTTTAAAAATATAAATATAATTTCGTTTTTAATTTATTACCGAATTATAAAATAATTAATTTATTTTATACCGATTAGTTACATAAAACCGATAATAACTTATTATTTTAATAAACTTAAATATTATTATTATTTAAAAAACTTAACGATAAATTAAAATTTAAAATAAAATAAATCAAATAATTAAAACTTAACGAACGTTATAAAAAGTTATAATATTAAGTTAAATAAAAAATTTACGATTTTAATAAAATATAATATTCCGTAATTAATTTTAAAAACGTTCCGATTATAATAAAATAATTCTATACGGAATTCCTTAAAATACTTAAATTACCGGTCCGCTTATAAAAATAAATACATATAACGGCTGCCGACGAAATTAACGAAAATTATCCCGATAATAATAAAACCGCAAAAGCAAAAACCGGATTAATAAAAAAAAACGGTACTTATAACTAACAGAAACTTACATATTTTCTTTAATCGTATATAAATTTTTAAAAGGGGGTAATATAACGGTAACTACCAAAATCAAACCGTAAGGCTAGCAACCGTTACATAAAGCTAACAGCCGCCACATAAACTAGCCACCTGCCATACAGAGAATGGGGATATTTACGGATCTTCACGCACTTTACGGCTCTACGTTTCCTTCCTTCTTTTCTTCAGCTTAAAATCTTCGTTTATAGCGCCAATAAACTAGCTACCATGCTATATCAATGCTGGCCGTAACATTAATAAGGCTAAATAATTTACAGCTTTAAATTTGCCGGATAGTTACTATTTAATATATATAACTAAAAGCGAAAAATAAAAACCCCGTTTTTAAAACTATTTATAGATATTATAAATATAAGGTTACGCAGTAAGGGCTAACTAATATTTCAGCCAGCTTTTAACATATATTTGCCATTATATTACGAAAGTTCTTAAACCGATTCGTATTCGTTTACCTGGGTAATATTTTTATTTACTTAAAAACCTTAAAAAATATAAAAATCACGTTATTTAAATATCAAAAACACTTAAAATTTAACTTATTAATAAACGTTAAAAAAAACATTTAGTATATTTAAAAGTTGGATTCTTAAAGTTTTATTATTATCCCGGAATAGATTTAAATCGAAGATTTTAAATTGGGAACCGTTAAAAACTGGTTAATCTTAGACAAAGTTACCGTTATTAATATTCGTTAATTTTTAGGATTTATCGGATATATACGCCCCTTAATTAAGGATTACGGCAAACTGGTTAGTTCTTTAATTAAACTTATTAATAATAAAAATATATCGGAAAAGAATTCGAACTTTTAAAGAAAGCAAAAAAAGCTTTTTAAGAAATTAAAACCAAAATCGTTAGTGCCCTAATAATTAAGCTACTAAATCATAACAAAAAGAAACGACTTGAAATAAACGTATTAAATTATGGCTTTAAAGCAGTTTTAAAGTAACTAAAAAATAACGAAAGAATAATACTTAATAACTTACTTGTTAAAAACTTATAAGGATATAAAATTTAAATACCTTATTTACGATAAAAAGTTATTAAGGATTATTTTAATAGTTAAGGAAGAAGATTTTTTTTAACGGAATTAAAAACCTATTTAATATTTATTTAAATTATAAAAGTCTTATTTAATTTATAAGAACCCAAAAGCTAAATAAACGTTGGAAAAATTAGGTAAATTTCTATCTAAATTTAACTTTAAAATTTAATATATTAAAAATATCAAAAATATCCAGGCGGATATTTTAAATCAAAAAGATAATTACGATACGAAAATCTCCAAACGATATATATAAATGCTATATCGTAAAAGCGATAGGATAATAAAATTATATATAACCCTAAAATAGCTTATTTCAAAAAGTTTAACCCAGTTTAAAAGTTTTTATAACCTAAAAAAATAAAAATAAAAAGAATTTAAATAATTAAAAGAAAAATAACAAAAACTAACTATAAGTTCGCGGCAAAATTTACGTCTTCCGTTAATAATAAAAAGAATCTGTTAAAAACTTTTACGAAAATGCTTTATATAAATATTAAGGAATATTTAAAATTACTAAATAACTTTAGGAAAAATACGATTTTTAAAATTTCACCAGATAATTAAATAAGTAATTAAGGATTATAATGTTTATAATAATATTAAGACAGTTCGCCATAAACCGTCTAAATTATTACAGCCTATAAATATACCTAATAAAGTATGGAATATTATAATTTAAAATTTTATTATTAATTCCCTTTTTATCGAAAGATTTAATTATTTGAATCGAACATAATGGAATATAAGTAATTACTAACAGATTTATTAAATATAGGTACTTTTTATCTTTTAAAGGAACCGTTATAGTAAAATAATTAACTTATGTTTTTATTCGATATTATTTCGATAAATACGGAATATTTAAAAACAATATTTTTAACCTAAATAAACTTTTTATATCCATATTTAATACCAGCTTTTTTAAGAAAATTAATATTAAATTTAAGTTCTTAATAACTTATTACCTTTATATAAATAGTTAAATAAAGCGATTAAACCAGACCTTAAAATAATACCTCCAAAGTTACGTTAATTATTAATAAAATAATTAAGTTAAGCTTTTATTACTTGTATGGATAGCTTATAATATATCTATTAAAAAACTATAAATATATTACTTTATATAGCTTTATATGGATATAAAATAATAATTTAACAACTAAAATAATTAATACATAAGGTACCAACTATTATTATGATAGCCCCCCGAATAAAAATAATAATAATAATAATAATAGAAATTAAAATAATACAGGCCCGATTCGAAATAAAATTATAATATTTATAATAAAGGATAACCCAGTATTACAATAATAATAAAATTAAGGGGTTAATTTTAACGAAAGGAAATAAGGTTTACTTATTACGTTAAAAACAAAACGCGATATTAAATATTTTATAAATTAAAATAAAAAGGTTTAATAATAAATTTAATTTTAAAAAGCTTAGCCTGTTTAATATTAAAGACGTTATTTTAAAAATTAATTATAAATTGTTATTAATCAAAATTATAAAAAAATATTTTATATTCCATATTTCCTTATTAAAATTAGCCCTAAAAAATGTCCCGTTTAAAAAAAACTTCGAAATCGAAAAGGACGATACTAAGTACGAAATCGAAAAAATACTGGACTTTAAAGTAATCAAAGACAAAATTTAATACCTAGTTAAATAAATAAATTACCTATTTAAGAATAATATATAGGAACTATTTAAGTACTTAACGAATACGATAAACCTGGTTAAAACTTTTTATCAGCAGAATTTTAACCGACCATTTCCAGTGCGGTTAAGGTCGTAGGCGATATCGGTCCTCTGCTTAGATCCAGGTTTACGGCGTTTTAATCGAAAAAGGTAAATGCCTCCATTAATACGTTAAATTTTAAAATGAATTCTGTTCCTTCATTTTTTTACGGTTTTTTTCCGCGTCTAACTTTTCTTATTTTTTAACTTATCCATATTTTAAAGCCCCTTTTAAATAAATAATATTCCTTTAGAATATAACTATTTAAATTAACGATTTAACCGAATAATACGGTTAAATGACTTTTGGAACTATTAAACCGTTAAACTTTTTTTTTCGAAATTTTTTAATTCGAATACTTTTAAAAAAATAATAACGAAATATGATTTCCATTATAGGACTGAATATTAGCCAATAAATAATTTTGGCAAATTTTCCGGTTTTTTAATATTTTGCAAAAAAAGTTCTTTTTCGAAATAACATATATACGGTATAATTTTAAAGCCAAATTAAAAAATCGACTTTATAAGTTCGCGATAATTATCGGTTAAAGTTTTAAGACGTTTTTAAGGCCTGTTTAATATAGTTAAAATATATTATAATAGTTAAAAAAGGAGGGCAATATAATTTACTTTTAAACTTTTATGATAAAAATTTTAAAAGAATAAGAATAATGTTATATTTATAATAATTTTAATAAACCTAGAAAAGAAGCTAGGTAAATTAAGGCGGTTAAAGTCTTTATCCTGCCGGCTAAATTTCAGTTTTCGGCTTATTTTTATTTATCTTCAAAAATAAAGGAACCCCGTTTTTATCCGTTTCTAAAGACTTTTAAAGATTTTTAAAGATTAAGAGAGATAAGAAGGATATATGTATCAGACGATTTCTTATATAGATAAACTTTTTTGGTTTCGCTTTTTAATTATTAATTTAAATCTTTAATTAAAGGTATCGTTTTCTGATTAAAAGAAAAGTCCGCAAATCTTTTAAACGAATAAATTATTTATTATGCTATTATTACTTACAAATTGAAACCTTATTTCGGATACTGCTTATACTACGAGGTGGATATATAATTGGTTGGTTATATTATATTTCGCGAATTATTCGAATTTTACGATATTTTATTTCCGAACGAATTTAAAACTTCGTTATTATATCGTTTAATGATGTTATTATTTCGGTAATTTATTAGTTTTAAAACTTTATATTTTTAACCTTATTTTAACTTTTTAATATTTATTTTTTTACATTTTGACGTTTTATTTAATATTATTTATATTAATACGTAATAACGTATAAAATTCATTTAAATTTACTTCGTTACATTATTTTAAAATAAAAGTTTTAAATTTATTCATTTTCGGTTATTATTATTAAAATAATAAATTATATTTTATTAAAATTAACTTCTTTTTCCTTAATTATAAAACTTTTCCTTTTAAATATTTTTTAATAAAATAATCCAGATTAAAAAAAATCTTATTATTTATATATTTCCGGGTTTTAAAGATAAAATTATTATCGGATAAATTATTAATTCGCTTATTAAGACCTTTCTTAAAAGTTTTACGTTCTTTTATTATAATTAATTATTAAAAGCTTTTTTAAATTATTAATTAAACGACCCTTTTTTAAAGTTTTTATTAATTAATTTAACTATTAATTTATAATTAACTATTTCGTATAACGTATTACAGTTATTATTTAACTAAAAGATATTACCATATTAGTAATTATAATAATTAAATACAAAAATCTGGCATAACTTTCTGTATATTTTCTAATGGTACTTTAGGAAAGGGCTAATCTAATCCGTGAGCAATCGCCCTTACCTACACGATTAGGTGATAAAGGATCATCAGTGGACAAAGGCTGTCCCAGGCAGCAGAATGCTACCTGGCCCACAAAGCCTGGGCCATAAAGCCCACCAGCCGGCCACACCTGAAAGCACCAATTGCCGACAGTTTTCGTTTAATTTTATCACCTTCTAGATATCGCTAGTCAGGCCACTTTATGTCCTAAAGTGCGGAGCGTATGACAAAGCTCATGGAGACATTTGAGGTCTGGGAGGATGTGTTGGCATCCTTTGGGTCCTTGGACAGGAAGCTCTGTATGAGCCTTGCAACTAAAGCTCCCGGAGGGGGCTTCTACGGCCGCTGCACAAGAGTCCCCGCGCTCTTTGAACTGACGGTAGCAAGATGTTAGATTCTGAGAAGGCTAAATACAATAGCAAAATCTGCAGTTTCTCCGGGCCAGTTTTCAACATGCTGAGACACTTCCGCCTAGCGGGAAGGGAATGGTCGGGGCCCCAAATGTCGTTACTCCAATGTCGTCTTGTTCGTACGGCTGACGACGTCCGACCCTCGGCTCCCTGGCAGGGTCTACTGTGCCTCGGTATACTCGAAGACATGGAGCTGTTCTATAGCAATCCCGTTCGTGGTCCATCGTAGGTCGAAGCATGAATTGCAACCATTGAATTCATCAAGTTCCTGGAGGAATCATTGCTGTTGAGCTCCCTCACGATGGCGGAACATGATCGTCATGAACAGCAGAGCCCACTGGGAGATTCAATGCCAGATAATGAAGTAGGCAATTCGGCGACACAGGTGGAAGATTGGACTGGACCATTGTGGCGACTGAAACCGGAACGCGAGAAACAATAGAGGCGGAATGGCGCCCCAAGACGCGTGCGTCCTCCCCGGGTAGACCCATCAAACCTTGGGCGCATGATGTCAACGATGGACTCGGCGCAGCTGGATAATAGAAATTGCGAGGTCGACGTGAGGGTTGGCGCCAAATGTTCGCATGGATCGGGTCCGGCTGCCGTCAGGCAGAGTCTAGCCGTGGTCGGTGGATACCGACCGGACTACCTATTCTGGCTTGTGGATGGAACACCCTAGTCATCGGGTTGACCCGCCTTGTCAGGTCAGCGAGAGAAGTTCGGTCCCAATTCCTCTCATTCCCCCCAAGATATCCTCACCAGCTAGCTGAGTCACGGATCCCAGAGTCTCTCCGTCTCAATGGGAACGCAAACTGCGACGCCGGTCGGTCAACGAAAAACATCCGCAGTGCATAAAACACTTTGACTGGAGGTGATTACTGCATTGTGCGTTGCAAACTCAAAGGCACGTTAGTCATGGAGCGGAGGCCATGGAAAACAGCTTGCTTCAGGCTTCTCATGTTATCATCCTAGGTGGTGCACTAATTGTAAATATCTCACGCCTGCCCTTGCCTACTTCCTACTGACCCGCAAACAATGCTCGCGCTGAACACATCCTTCTGCCCACTCTTTGCAAGCACAATCTTCGTGCAGACTTCACGCCCTCCGGAGACTCCGCAGGCGAGAAAATTTCCTGCCAAGACCTTCCGGGTTCCCCTGGCGATAGTCGTACGACTGGAGTCTGCCGCCGATGAGCCCTGCTGCCGTCCCGAGGTTTGTTCGAGTCGCTGTCGAATGCGCCTGCCGTCAACGGTTCGTCCGACTTTCGTAGGGCCTTGGGAGGTCTGCCCTCTCGTCAAATCTGCCGTAGAGACGGGGGAGATCAGCGCAGCGAAGAAGCCGAGCGCACGGCCCCGAAGCCCTCACTCGTGTGTCTGTGTAGTGTCTTGTGAGCCGACGTCGTCCTCCGCGGAGGCGTATTCGGTCCAAGAAGCGCGGTTCGAGCGGAATGGGTTTGACGAATATCTGGCCCATCGTCCAGGCGAGGTGCGTGCCATCTTCGTCGAGGCCTTAACGGAACCATTTCTGCGGGACATGGTGGGAATGGCAAGTGTCGAGCTTGAGCTCGTCGGCGCCTGACCGGCAAAAGCTACGAATCTATGGACCTTTTCTTGATAGCGGCATGATTATCACATCTTGGAGAAGAGTCCCCGGAAAAAATAAGGGGAGAAATACAGGAATATTAAATATCACTGGTAGAATAACCAGTCATGATATCCCAATCTCGATTGTTGAGATATCATGATTAGCCGGCATGCAAAGACTGTCTCAGCCTCCATCGTATTTTGCAAGCTTTGGCGGTTGCCGCGGTCACTATCTCGCCTCCCAGCCCTGCGGCCATGTCGATGACTCGCTTCATGTACCGGATTGTTATCTTCGCGCCGCGCAGCACCCACAGCGAGTACGTCCCGGGAGCCGTACACGAGCCCTACGGCGCGCCAGCAAGTCAGGTCGTATATCTGGAGGAGGGACTTGGCCTCCTCGACAGTGTGTCTGCCGGGTCCAAGGCAAACTCGATTAATCGGTAGTCGAGTGACGATGCCCGCTTGAGCGTCAGTTCCAGGGTTTCCGGACGTATCCACGTATATATTAAGACACACATGTTGGAGGTTGATGGGACACAAAGTTCGCACAGCTTAAGCAAAGGCGCAGTATTGGAATGAGGAACGATATTGTCTCGCTGGAGATGCCAGGCAGATCGGCCGCGTGTATCCAGTCCTCTATCCCACAGTTACGTACACGGTTTGCGACCCATATTTTGCCATAATGTACACTCTCGGACGAAATGTCTTCCCTCGTCAAGTGCTACCGGGTAGCCAATTTCCCAATGCTTTCGGCTACACGAAGATGTCAGCAACCCCTATCCCGTTGTACATATGACGAGGAGGCGGAGGGAAACAGAATATTACTGTAACCAGGCTCAGCATTTCCCGTAAGGTCTCTAATAAACTTCCCGGGAGACGGGACGCACCCCGCTCGAGATCCGTCACTGCATGACGCACCTAATCTGCGGGCTTGCCTGATCCGTAAGTAAATTGCCCCAAAGTCTGGTACCGGACTTTCCATTTATAGGGATGCGTCGGATTCTCTGTATCTGAATCAAGATGTAATATATTTCTGTAAGCTGCAACATTAAGCGCATTAGGTTCCTAGGCGGGGGAGACGGTGACGGGACGGAAAGGCAGGCAGGCGAAAGGAGCTTGTTCGAGATGCAGGAGAGCAACGTGCATCTGTCGGCACGCCTCCGGCAATGAAGCTAAGTTTGTCTCGATGCCGGCCGACCAGCCGGGACACCCCGTCTTAGCATTCGGAACACGATACTCTGGGCCCCTTTAACCACGGAGCATCCGAGTCTGCCGGTGCCGACGCGCCCCATGTGGCCCATGAGCCATCTCATTGATCTCCTTCATATTCGACAAAGCTCCTTTTGCAGGCCCTTCATTAGCACACCCGCTCCTGATCTCGTTTTCGCGGATATCCACGATGACGGAGGTTGATCCGGAAACGGCCTAGAAACGACTTTCGCCTGCCCGTCGTCTACGCCCTCCCTTCAGCTCATTCAGGTGTGCTCATCCGAGCCTCAACTGGGCCTTGCCACTGGGTGCATTATGTCGTGCCGGCCAATCTCGGCCTTGAACTCCTATGATAGCCCTACCGAAGACTGCCCTTCTGCCTGCAGCGCTCAAAGCGCGAGAACCATATATTGCCATCCTGCGGAACGGCTTCTGGAGCTTCCGATTCCGGTGCTTCCATGCTCGCATTTATCCCGTATGCGGTGGTCCCAATCCTTAACGGTGGCTCTGCGTGAAGTGCGAGAGACCGTGCTAGAAAGCGCTGGGGAAAGAGCAAGGGAGAGTGAAAAAGGGTACTAGGATCCTGGAAGGACCCATTAAGTGGCGGGCATTACCAGTAAAAGGAATATTCAAGATGTGGGGAAAAATAAAAAGTAAAAAATAAAAAAGGTACGAAGTAGACACGAGCGGAAAGGCTATACGGGTTAATTTAGTCCCGCCTATCCTGCTTACGAGATTTTATAAGGAAATGGATTACCGTCGAAGAAGTTCCGTAGCATCTGATTATTTAACGTCCAACAAGGCGACTCTTTGTAATAGCTTACAGCAGAGGCGCTCTCTTGGTCTTGGCACCTTTAAGCTCCAGTAGTAAGGTGGCTAGGCTCCTTCTGGCCAAGTGTATCCGTGAGTAGGCCTTGCCCGAACTGCCAAATTCGGGCCGCGTTTGCTGATGTAACATGTTTGTAAGGAACCGGGTGGGGTCTTGGGTTTCTGCCGGTAGATTTGTCGATGCTTTCGAAATGCTTACTCGAGTGTCCGTGGCCTTAAGGGAGGGGGGAGCGCGAAGATTCAAGATATTTCCTCGCTATGTATCCTCTACCTTTGGCCAGTTTAGCTTTTCCCTACGACTTCGTATAAGACCTCGTTTCCCTTCCTTCCCTAATGAGGCTCCCCTCGCTCTCCATATCTCTCCTAGTAGCCATCATCTCGATTGTTGTCTATCGGGAGCAAGTGTTTGAGTTTGCGACTTCCACCTTCGACATACTCACGAGTCACTTCAAGCAACCTACGGAAGAAGCCGCGAAGCCAGAGGAAAAGTCCAATTTATATAATCCGGCCGACAAACCCGTAACCACGAATATGTCCGTCCCTCGTGCGATCAGCAAAGTCTTCCTCGCAGTTGAGCAGGCCGAAGGCGCCGGCGCCCGTGTGCGCCGCTCGATTGGCACACCTCAGCTGCGCAACTTCTCGCCCTTCCTCATGCTCGACCACTTCAGCATCAAGCCTGGCGCCGGCTTTCCCGACCATCCGCACCGCGGCCAAGAAACGAGTGAGTTGCGCCCTCTTCCCGGCTCTCTAAAGACTCCCCGGACCGATGAGTGAACGGACGGGCGGATGAACGAACAGAATTACTGACAATGGATGTGCACAATAGTCACGTATCTCCTGAGCGGCGGCGTCGACCATGAAGACTTCGCCGGCAACGCCGGCACGATTGAGGCGGGCGACCTGCAGTTCATGACAGCAGGACGAGGAATTATGCACGCGGAAATGCCGCGGCAGAACCCGGACGGCAGCGCGAACGTCGGTCTGCAGCTGTGGGTCGACCTGCCGGCGCACCTGAAGATGTGCGAGCCGCGGTACCGCGACCTGCGGGCCAAGGAAATCCCGAATGTCGACGTCGACGACAAGGTACACGTTAAGGTCATCTCGGGACAATCCGCCGGCGTCGACAGCGTGAAGGACTTGGCGTACACTCCCGTATGGATCCTGGATGTCGAGATCAAGCCCGGCGGCAGGTTCGTGCAGCCGCTGCCGCAGGGCTGGAACGCATTCTCCTATCAGCTCGAGGGCGCCGCGCTCTTCGGATCCGGGGAGGGCCAGAGGAGAGTCGAGCAGTACCACAACTGCGTCTTCGAGCGCGAGGGTAACGTCGTCAACGTCGAGGTCCCGGACGACGCGGCGGAGAAGGCGCGCTTCGTGCTCGTCGCCGGCCAGGTCCTCGACCAGAAAGTCGTGCAGTACGGGCCGTTCGTGCTCAACAGCCCTGAGGAGGTGCGTGCGGCGTTGATGGACTACCAATTCCACATGAACGGGTTCGAGAGGGCGAAAGATTGGGAGAGCGAGATCGGGAAATCAATGGTCCATTAAATAGCTAACCCCCTTTCATGCTTTCCTAACCCCACGTTATCGCTTCCTAATGATTTCTTGTACCTAGTTTTATTCGCATTGCTCCGTTATGAAATTAACGAAGGGCGGGTATGGTTTGGCGTATAGAGGGATGATGATGGCATGACAGCAATTGAGCAGTGAATTTCTAGACACTGAATTCTCAATATCCGGAGTGATTTAATGGTTTCCTTTCGGTCGCCTGACGGGACAGGACTCTAAGTTCATCGCCCGTGCGAGCAGAGCCAGTTCGTCCGCTGGCGGTTCCTTGCCGGCCCACGTCGACATCTTGTAGGGCAACAAGCCGGTCACTCGTTGCAGTCGAGCATCATCCAGGACGGCCCTGCTGTCCACTTTCGATGTGTGCCTTGGCTGTCTGCCCGACGCAGGTCGACCGCTACTCTTTCGACTCCCTCCCCGCATCGCCGCAGCCTTGTCGGAGGACACCTGGCCTCGGGACTGACCGGAATCCACGGCTGCTTGCTGCGGCGGTGGCGCTCGAGGTCGCGACATCGAAGCCGCGACTCCATTCATCGCCAGTGCATGTTTCGTCGCGTCTACTCTCATGTTGAGATGTATTTTGGTTGAAGGCTAGCTCTACATGGAGGTAGGCGGGGTGAGGGAACTTCGACCTGGGAATTCCGCAGAGCCACCTTGCGTCCTTTTAATAGGCAATGCAAATATAAACCTGCACTTATTCTGTGGCCGCGGAAGCCTCGCATTTTCGTCATTGCTTACCGGATCTAAACATAGAGCTATCGTGCGTGACACACCGGGCAGTCGAGTGGCTTCTAGGCAGCACCAGCCTGCCTGTCGCCTTTGACGTACTATGCAAAGTAAAGTCAGCAGCTGACCCAACGTACCACGGGCCGATTGCGGCACCCGCCATTACCGGCACAATTGATGGTGGTGGGTGATGGGTTGGCTGGCGTGTCAGCGCTTGGAACCGTAGTAAAGTATTGAAGGACTCCAGCAGAACCTAGTTTCCTGGATGTCTAGTGGTTAAGCACTCCGCACGGCCAAGAAGTCCGTCTTATATGCAGAGCAACGCCCCGGCACTTCTATCGCTAATGCTCAGCTCAGCGTCAACTCTCACTTCGTTACGCCTAAGCTTAGGAGTAAAAGTTGTGTCGAGTCAGACAGATTCGAATTGGCCCGTGACCCTGACACTACACGCCTACCATGCCAGCGGGTTCTCCTGATTGCCGCAGACAGGGGCTCGGGATTGTTATTTTCCGACACGTGAGAACGAGTTCAGTTCTTCCTATTCTTCGCAAGGGAAAAGAAAAATTTAAGACAGGTAGATGCTATTCCTTAATGTAATCGCACATCATGGAAGCAAAGCGCGCCGCAGAATATGGTTCTGCAGTCGGCGCGCCAGAGATGATTTCTTAGCGGCGTTCAACAGCATCAACCCATCATAGCTCAGGGGTGGTGTCATACTTCCCAGACAGTTCTCAGAGCATTCTAAGGCGCTGTCGCGCATCTTTGCTGGCGCATTGTTCCAAACTCCCAAATCTTGTCCGAATCGGGTTCTCTTATATACATCATTCACAATGCCTGACTTGTTGCAAATTTGAATTATCACCCTGGAGAATTGGAGAGGGTAGCAGGGTCAAGGTTCGCGGACCAGGAACCTTTTCAGGAAACGGGAAGCATTCAAGGAACTGGGCCAATCATCAATTCTCTCCGTTCGGAATCGGCGAGCAGGGGGCTGCCGGGTCCCCACATACACGGGATGCCCGTATCGCGAATCCCCTCTATTGCTTGGCAGAGTCACTTGCTTAATAAATGACGTTTTTGAGCCTCGCCGATCTCAACCAAACGCCAAACAATCCATTACACGTCTTGCCTATTGGCGTCACTTTCCAGCCGGCCTAACATCGCCACAGCTGCGGATCATTGCGGAGAAACCTCCTCAAGCCCGCCCCGCTCCTGCTCGCCGTATCAGAAGCTCCGTTGGCTACTATAATGCTGCGAGATGATGGAGAGACGAAAATGCTATCGACGCAAGATTAATAAATGATCATCGTGGGGGAGCTGGCATCACAATGGGGAGTTATCGTCTTGGACCCCCTGGGCAGTCCACGGGCTTGACAGGGTATGATGGCATATAAGATTCCTCCCGAAGCCCAGCTCAGCTGCTCAAGCGAGATTCCCGACTAGATGTGAGGACGCGGAACTTGTGAACGCTAAGTTAACTTAAATCGAAGAACATATATTTCAACCTTTGCGTGTGCCACCTTAAGCTGTATCTTTTACAGCCCGCCTAAGAGCGTACTACAATGGGTTTGTTTCGGACGTCGCTTGTTGCTACTGCAGCGGTGGCGTTCCTTGCCACCACGTGCGCCGCTGCGCCCGCCGCGATGATCTCTCCGGTCAGGAGAGACCTAAAATTCAACTTCGGGCAAGATAAGATCAGAGGCGTCAACTTAGGCGGCTGGCTGCTTCTGGAGGTGATATGCCTGATTGATCCTTCTGAGGAGTGACGCTCACTCTGCTCTAGCCTTGGATCACGCCCTCTATCTTCGAGGCCACCCCAGATGAGGTGGTGGATGAATTCACCTACACCAAGGTGCTTGGTCCGGCAGAGGCCAAGACCCGCCTCGAGAAGCATTGGAGTAGCTGGATTACCGAGAGCGACTTCGGCGAGATCGCGTCGAAAGGTCTGAACTTCGTACGAATACCCATAGGATACTGGTCAGTCACGCCGCTGGACGGGGATCCCTACGTGCAGGGAGCATACCTGTGGCTGGGCCGAGCTCTTGAATGGGCTCAAGGCACAAACCTAAAAGTATGCATGGCTGCTATTAATGAGCGAGAAACTTTACGGCGTGGTTAAGACTGACTCCTGTATTTTAAGGTTATGATTGATCTCCACGGCGCACCTCTCTCACAGAACGGCCTGGATAACTCGGGGAAGCGGGGGCCCATTCAATGGGGCCAGGGCAACAGCGTCGGCGCGACGCTGAACGCCCTGAACAAGATCCGCGATGACTTCGCCTCGCATCCTGCCGTGGCTGCTATACAACTGCTCAACGAGCCGATGGGTCCGCAGCTGGACATGAACATGGTGCGCCAGTTCATGACGGAGGGGTACAACAACCTACAAAGCTCCAACGTCGCCGTGGCCGTCCACGACGCCTTCCAGGGCGTCACTAGCTGGAACGACTGGGGCGCCGGCATGTCCTCCCTCGTGCTCGACACGCACCACTACCAGGTATTCGAATCGGGCATGCTGCAGCTCGACGCCGCCGGCCACGCCGCCGCCGCGTGCGGCTTCGGCAACCAGATGGCGGCCTCCAACAAGGTGACCATCTCGGGCGAGTGGTCCGGCGCCATGACCGACTGCGCCAAGTGGCTCAACGGTCGGGGCGTGGGTGCGCGCTACGACGGCACCTTCAACTTCAACGGCCAGACGTCCCAGTACGTCGGCCCCTGTGGCGCCAAGTACTCGGGCACCGTCGGCCAGCTGAGCGAGGCCGACCGCGCCAATATCCAGCGGTTCATCCATGCACAGATGGTCGCTTACGAGAAGGCCGACGGGTGGATCTTCTGGACCTGGAAAACCGAGGCGGCTCCCGAGTGGGATTTCCGCATGCTGACCAACGCGGGCCTCGTTCCCCAGCCCTTGGGCGCGATGGGTAAGTTTCCCGTTTGTCTACGTTTTGGGTGATGCTAATAGCTTGTTAGATGCCGGTGTATGTGGGTAGATGGTGTATCATATATTGATTAGTCGTCGTGTTCGAAGATACTGGGTATAGTATCTATCGTGTGGATTATATCGTGTAATGATTTTCTGTGTATTTGGCTCAGCCTGGAAATAAGGCTTGAACCTCTATTGACCTTGCATATGCAATGCGCTATGCCAGGGATATGTAGAGAACTTAGGAATTATGTAAAACGCTAAAACGAATCACATTGCTGCATCTAAGGACGGAGGTACCGAAAAGGAGCATTTTCTTGTAATCACCCCCCCACTTGTTATGCCCAGGATAGATTATAGGTGAACTGGTACTAATTCGCATGTTTCAATATGCCAGCCTTTGAAAAGGCTTACAAAAGATACAGTAAACCTCCCGGATGACGAATTACCTGGTTCCCCATGATGCAAAATGCATAACCGCTCTAAGATGATGTCGCATGCTAAAAGTATCTCAATTCATCTCTGTGAGCTGCGGAACGCGGCCTCGATGTTCTCGTCTAAAGAAAGAACCAGTCGCTAGAATAGGGAGGGACTTATTACCTGAACGCTTGCTGATATCTATTTATATCAGCAGTTTTGAACAGAGATGGGGCACACACTTTAAAGGGTCTTTTTCTTTACCATTCCTAGCGGAAGATCTTACAACACATGAAACTGTTGCCGACATCACCGTCGCAGAACGCGGTCCTATCGCTTGCCCGGATTGAGCTTATTTCCGATTTCATGGCGTGAAACACCATTTTGGGGGACTCGATTGGTCGGGTCTGCCACACCCCTGGGCACCCATCGCTTGGCGCCAAGAGGACTGGCATCGTTGAAACGGTGCTTGTTTGATGGTACCCCGGCCTCGGCGCTAGGGAGGATGATAAGGAATAAATACACATAGATGCCGTGAGCTCTCGCGTTTAATGGGTTTCTTTTTGTCTTCTTTCAATTCTTGTCTGCCATAACTGTTGTTTAGGTCAGGCCGTATAGCTCTTTCAATTTCACCTGGGCAGTGCCCTATTTTCTGTTGTATTACCTTCTTACCGGCTGGTCCAATTCGTTCACCATCATCACTCCCTTTCATCTCATTTTACTTTTTTTTTTCCTCCCATTTTCTTTAGTGCGTGCAGCAGCGCTGTGTGTAGAGGAAGCATCAGTTGGAGTAGTTTTCACATCGCAAATATTTCAAAAATGAGGTGAGCGCAGAACTGGAGTAGTTATTAAGCATGACCGGCCAGCGGAGACGCTAATGTGATAGTAGGAGTTCCATGCGTCGTAGAGGGCCGAGGCTGGTTGATGATCTATATATACGTCCTCGCCAGAATGTTGAGACTCTGGATCTAGACTCCGATGCCGAGGACGAGGGTTTCGAGTCGGATGATCCAGACACCCCTTCTCCGACACAGACGACCTTTCCAACCGACAGCTCAACCTCGTTCCCTTCAGAGACCGCATTACCGCAGACGTCGCCAACTTCTGGTGAGCTTGGCGCTTCTATAGGTTCGGGTCAGAATGGAGTACAGGAACCAGAGTTTAGCCAAAATGCCGACCAGTCAGGCCAGATGGGTCGCAGTGTGGTTATAGCAATGGGGACAATTAGTAGGGTTCCTCCGCCATGAGGTCACCATGCCCTTATGATCCATATGCTAACGTCAATAGTTGGCCTGGCGGTCCTAGCCATCGTTATATTCACGCTATGGATATGCCGCCGGCGTCGAAACCGTGCTAAGCGTGCCTCGAAGCTCAGGCCGTTTTTGTGTCGCCGGAGCAGTGCTCAGCAGTCCGGTATGCCAGCCGCTCCACCGGGCGCGAAGACGCAATCGAGGGTCATGGACGACCTCATGGCGGCCGCATACGCCGCCGAGAACGGGAACGCGTGGGAAACCGGGTCGAAGCGGAGTTCTGGTTCTTCTCTCCGGCGTGAGAAGGAAGAGGCCAGCGCCCTGTACGCATCTCAGAAACCCAACGAGAAATCCAAGTCTCTGTATGTCAAGCAGCTTACTTCCGGGTTCTGGAAGAGATCATCGCAGGAAGAGGCCGGGAACATTCGAGCGCCTCCTTCGGTGGCTGGAAAGACCGAAATGACAAGCCAGAGCGGTGCTACTGAGTCAACGTGGAACACCTGGGGTGTAACTCAGCACCATAGGAAGCCGAAAGAGGACTGGATCAAGCGATGTATTCGCCTTGGTGGAACGAAATAATCGGAGAGCAGAAGCAGCAAAACGGGCCGGGCGGGGCGGAAATTCCTAGACGGAAACGTGTAAAACTTACCAGGACAACACTTCACTACACACGACCTTCTGATGTTGTACAAGTACCCTTATTCCTTCCTAATAATCAAGCAGTTGATACCTGCGATAACGGCGTGAGGCTAAAACGTATGCATGGTACCCATGCACTTAGGAGTTTAATGGCGGGGGTATCCAAGTAGGTAGTGGCTTGCATGCTTAATTACAGTGAGTATTGCAAGTAGATTAGTGCTGTTTCGCGAGCGACTGCACTCAATTACCTTTGCCTTCTTATGGAACTAACATCGCATTGGTGAACCCACTGCGCAGCATTCGAAGCCTTCTCTCATCGAGCCACTCGTTTTCCACTTCGGTCTGTCGCCTCTCGCAATGAAATTCCATCGCGTCAATAACGAAGTGGTCGAGCTGCACAATGGTGGTGGCGACGGCACTTCGACCTCTAGTAACAAGGCACAAGCACATGGTCTTTTCAAGGTACTCCAAGACAATCCACCAGATGCGTCGGACCCTTTGAAGCGTGCCCTGCCATTCCAACCACGATCGTACCGCGATTTCATGCTGTTCGAAAGACATTACTACGACGCAGCAGCGGGAATGACCCAGTTGTACCGACCGGCCATCGCAAACATAGTCAACGTGGTCTTTGGTCTGACGGGTGTGGATTTCCCGTTCTTCAAGCCACACTCGTTGTGGTACGAGCAGCCCATCTTCTACCAGTCCAACCACCTAGCGTTCTATGCGGACCGCGCTCGGGTGCACTGCCCGAAATACTGCGAGTACCTGGACGTCGAACTCGAGCTGGGCGCGGTGCTCGGCAAGCCCCTGTTCAACGCTTCGCCGGAGGAGGCCACTGCTGCCATCGCGGGGTTCTGCGTCTTCAATGACTTCTCGGTGCGCAATGTGCAGATGGCCGAGATGAGCTGGTGAGTCCCTTGGGATTGTGATTGTACCTGGCGTTGTAGTATAAATCCTAATCTAGAAATCGGTATTAGCGGTTTCGGGCCTCAGCATTCAAAGTCGTTCGCGAACAGTATCTCGTCGGCGGTCGTCTCCGCGGACGAGATCCTGCCTCGCATCAACGACCTCACGGGACGGGTCGTCATAAATGACAAGACAGTGTCGGAGTGTAAGACCGGCAAGTGGCAGTTCACTATTGGAGAGGCTATTGCGCATGTATCGAAAGGGACCCGTTTGTATCCCGGAGAGTTCTTCGGCTCTGGAACCTTCCCTGGCGGCGCCGGAGTCGAGCGCGCAAGATTCCAGGCACGGATAGGGGATGTGGTCAGACTCGAAATCGATGGGATAGGTTCGGTCACAAATGAGATCGAGGCTGAGGTTTGATTTCGCCCTTTAGACGTGGTATACATGGTAGTAAACGGCACCACCATATGGCGCAAGGTAATGCAACACACGATGATCTCGATATACTTAACTACTCCGAGTTTGATAGGAAACTGGTTCAACATTAGGCGAACTTTTAAAGAGCTTGTGATCTTCATCTTCATCTCCCCAATGGCTATACTATCAGACAACTGGTTCCTACTTCGAGACTACCGTAAGCCAACGTGTTATCGTATTAGTCGACTTCTTCGGTATGTCCCCGAGCCTGTAAGTCTGTAATACCCAGTTCTTAGTTAATCGCTTTTCAGTATCTGCAGCTAAAAGGAGGGAAACCTTAATGGGTCAGCTCCTTATTAGTCTCAATCTCCGTGCATAAAACCGTATGGAGAGTGTTACGCAGTTTTATCACGCTCGAGATGAGAGCCTAGCGGTCTCGGGAACACATTAACATTTGCATTCTCGTCCTCATGCTGGTATTACTGTCGGGTTGAGCTTCTGCCTCGGACTTCTCAACACATGATCTGTGCTTCCAGTACACTGTGGCGAAACTAGTTGATATTAAGTTTGTGCATGGTTGCCTTTGGCCATAACTAAGGACTAAGAGCCGATACTAACTCTAATGTAGGCTTTGAAATGCTAACTCATTTGACTCCCTGGAGCCGGAAATAGCTTCAAAAGCCATATTAATATGAACCGGACTGCTCTCGCAGACCTTCGCTGCAAATTTACTTCTTCCTCTTGTTCACTCAATCTCCGCACCCGACAAGCAACTCCTTTTCTTCCTGTCCTCTCTCATGTGCTTTACTCTTCGAACACCTTTGCCTTCACCACCACCACCATGAAGCTGTTACTTGTTCTTGCGCTTGCGCTGTCGGTCTTGCCGCTAGGCCACGCCTGTTCCGAGGGCTTTGAGCGCTCTTGCGCTGTACGTTAGGCCGGATCGAAAAGATCCACCTGTCCACAACTAGAATTCCCTTCTACCACTGATCATGTCGTAGGCTAATATAACTCCTCCCAGTACACGATCAAACCGGACATCGATGGCACGGCCCTAGTAGTAAGGGCCGACTGCGACACCCCTGATTTCGAACACCGCACGACGCAGCTTGACCTCAAATACTGCATCGCGAATCTCGACGGGCAGCTCGTCGCCCAGAAGGAGTAAGCCCAATCCATATCCCGGCTTTAACAGGAATAGACGACTAATGTTGCGGGATATAGTGGCTATTTCACCACGAGCTGCATCGAGTGGACGACCGATGGCATAGATGTAGGGGCAAAGTGCCTAGGTCAGGACGGCAATGGCTGGAAATCAACCGTTCGTCTTAGTAAGTGTTGCTCGTTTTCTCACCAGAAATCGGATACATGGTCTAACAATATTCTCTAGATGATTTCCTTTGCAACGACCAGGGCTGGATTTCGTGTTTCGGCCGGCGCGGCGAGAAGACTTGGAATTAGAAGCTGCCGCCGCTGGTAGAAAGGTCAAGAATGATTTCTTGCTGTTCATCATAGGCGTCTTGTGGTTCATTTTGTTCTGGAGCCAGTTCTGATATACCGCGTATTCTATGGAACATTCGAAGGTTAACAAAGTCTGGCTATACTAAGTGGGCTACTCATATACCCCCTAGCTGAAGTACAAACAGGAATATATGTGGTGGATGGTAGAACTACTTAATCCACTCATCTCAACATGTCTTGGAGTTCTTGGACACACTCTTTACTTTCGATAAACCACAAGACGAGGCGGCTGATATAGAGAACCATTCGTTGGTGATTAAGGCATGTTGACACGACATGGTGCTCTGGCAATTGGATATTCTTGCCCTATACGGTAAGAAGTTCCATAGGTGGTAGACTACATAAGTGCAAGCGTCATAGACTGGGGACGTACGGTGGCTGTTACTCAGCAGTGGGACTATGACCATCATATCTGTACGAACAAAGATAAAGCATCAAGACAAGAAAGAGGAGCATATATCCTCGGGTGCCAATTCCGCAAACCAATAACAGGAGCGCTTTAACTTTGTAGGTTAACCCGAATCGGAAGTATACCCCATAAAACGTCGAAATCGTATAATATGATTTGGTAGTTGGCACCAATTTTTGGAAGCACGGATCAGACATGCTATTTCTGCGCATAATTAGACAACTCTGAGGCTCCTGGATGGCAATATCATGCCCCACTTTATTGACTCAGACTTAGTGCGATGCCCCACTACCCCACCTGTGCAGCTCTCCATGCCCCAACATGACCGGAATATCTCTTATCCGTCTATAGTCTTGACGATAAGGAATTTGGCACTGCTGATAACCAAAAAAATTCCCTGGTCGCCAATAGCCCACCTCAACTTCGGATTCGGACGATTTCCAGTTCAACCTAAGCCGTATCACGACCTAGATCAGCGTTAACCTCGACCAGCCACGATGGATTCTACCAGAGTCAGCAAGAAGAGAAAGTTGAAGGATGCCAATGGCGTCAAGAGTTCGAGTTCGAAGCCTGCGAAACATTCCGCGACAGCATCGAAGTCCAAAAAATTGAAGCGAGCTGAGAGCGAGGTAGCTCCCGAATCCTCTGGCGAAGAGGACGAGGTCCCTAAACAGAACGAAGAGAAGAAAGACACGCCTGAAGATGACGTTTCACCTAGCAGCGATGCGGCTGGCGACGATAATGACGACGCCAATGACTCGTCCGAGCTGAACAAGAGAGTAGCAGCAGCGGAAGCAGAGAAGAAGAGTGGGGACGACAAAAGCACTGATCTGCCAAACGGCGCGAATCTATCATTACCGCCGACGGCTGGAACAGACGCGCAAAAGTTTTCTGACTTGAATCTGTCTGAGAAGACCGTCAAGGCTATCCAGGGCATGGGCTTCGAAAACATGACCGAAATTCAGCGCAGATCCATCCCTCCGCTATTGGCCGGCAAGGACTTGCTAGGAGCGGCGAAGACAGGGTCGGGAAAGACACTGGCCTTCCTCATCCCCGCCGTCGAAATGCTCAGTGCGCTCCGCTTCAAACGTTAGTACTTCTTTCCAGTCGGCTACTTAGCATTTACGCCGAGACTTGGAGTTGGGTCGCTGACTTTGCCTCTAGCCCGCAATGGAACCGGAGTAATCATTGTATCACCCACTCGTGAACTGGCGCTCCAGATATTCGGAGTTGCGAAAGAACTCATGGAACGTATGTACAAGGTGCCTCTCAAAATTCGTTTTCTAACTATTAACATGGATCCCAGACCATAGCCAAACGTATGGTATCGTCATCGGCGGTGCGAACCGACGCGCCGAAGCCGACAAATTGTCCAAGGGGGTAAATCTCTTGGTGGCTACACCCGGTAGACTCCTCGACCACCTCCAGAAGACTCCCTTTGTTTTCAAGAATTTACGGGTGAGATCAACGGCTCCAACTGCACTATGTAGTTTACATGAACAGCTTATTGCTGACTTGACTATGCAGACTCTCATTATTGATGAGGCGGATCGTATACTTGAGGTGGGATTTGAGGATGAAATGAGAGCTATCATTAAAATCCTCCCTTCGGAACAGCGACAGACCATGTTGTTCTCCGCTACCCAAACGACGAAGGTCGAGGATCTTGCCCGAATATCCCTTCGACCAGGCCCACTCTACATCAATGTCGATGAACAAAAGGCTCACAGCACCGTTGAGGGCCTTGAGCAAGGCTACGTTATCTGCGAGGCCGACAAACGTTTCTTACTGCTATTCTCCTTTTTGAAGCGACATAATGACAAGAAGATCATTGTATTCTTGAGCAGTTGTGCATCAGTCAATTACTACGCAGAACTGTTGAACTACATCGACCTTCCGTGTCTCGACCTTCACGGGAAGCAGAAGCAGGAGAAGCGCACGAGGACCTTCTTCGAATTCTCGAACGCACAGCGTGGCACACTTATCTGCACAGACGTAGCCGCTCGTGGCTTAGATGTAAGTTTTGGCAGCCGTTAAATCCTTTGATTGCTTCCTAACTAACCACCTCTCAGATCCCTGCTGTCGATTGGATCATCCAATTCGATCCACCTGATGACCCTCGCGATTATATCCACCGCGTTGGTCGAACAGCGCGTGGTGTCAACTCCAAGGGACGCAGTCTCCTCTTCTTGCAACCCAATGAGGTTTCGTTCTTATCACACTTAAAACAGGCTCGGGTGCCTCTGGTGGAGTACCAGTTTCCAGCGAAGAAGGTTCTCAATGTTCAGTCCCAGCTTGAAAAGCTCATCTCGCAGAATTACTACCTCAACAAGAGCGCCAAGGAAGGATATCGAAGCTACCTCCATGCCTATGCGAGTCACAGTCTGCGTACTGTATTCGACGTCCACTCGCTGGACTTGGCGAAGGTAGCCAAGAGCTTCGGGTTCACCACTCCACCGCGCATTGATTTGACGCTGGGTGCGAGCATGTCTAGGGACAAACAGGTCCAGGGAAGAAGGTCGTATGGCAGTCAACCGAGACAGGGCCAGAGGTTCAACAGGCGATGAATAGGATGGAGAGAAACCCACTCTCATGCCGCCATGCGTTCGCATTGTTAATGATATACCACCGTTATTCATGCGTTCAGGAGTTTTGGGGAGCAAAAGTTGTCGTACTGTAAAGTAGAATCTAATTAAGCAATAGCTCTGGTGCCGCCCAAGTGTCCAAGGCGGATTTAGGGGAGATCTGTTCTTACCTTCTCACAAGTCGACTGTTACGCGGTTCCCCACATATGACATGTTTACTTAGTAGGCTACAAGGCCATCCCAGGGTATATCATGGCTTGGTTCCATAAAATATCCCACTCATTTGTATCACTTCACTGAAGGCTCATATATAGTGATTTTGTCAAAGACGCGATACTCGTCTGTGTTCACTTGCGGGCAGTATTAATCGACGATTGAGGCAGCGAGTTCCCTCCCTTAAAAATTGTCTAGCTGATGCCTTTAGCAGGCCGCTCTTTGGACCGGGGTTAACGGTTTAGTGGGGTACTTCGCTAGGGCGGTTTTCTGCAGGGTCCTTGCACCGGCGGGTCTGATGAGGCAAGCCCCGCTCAAACCATTTCAACTGGAGTGCTGCTCGACGGACCTCGGAATCAGTCACTTTTCGCGTGTTGGACTGGCTCTTGTCTCGAAGTCGCCCTATGCTCGAGGGTGGCGTCCCCGAAAATCGGCGATAAGCAATGCTGTGGTAGCTTAGTCCGGCCTATTGGCACAGTCTCATATGCTACTTATTAGAACGAGTGGGAAGCCCCCAGCGTTCTGCCTGGCCTCAGAACGAAAGTAGACCGGGGGCTTCGCAGAGTCTTGTACTGATCCTACCTGCCACAATGCGTCAAAGGTGTTCGCGGAGGTCAAGAGCTTTTCGAATGAGAAGCAGCACCACGGCTATTTTTAGTCTTGGAGTGAATAGTTGAACAAGTATAAATAGCTATTGCATGATGAGTAAGGTAGCGACCAAGGGATCATATCAGAGGTTTGCCCGATGCGGTGAATTATATCGACGTTCAACTACGATGGCTCCAGTAGCCGCTATCGGTAATAACATACCCCGCCATATCGATCTACATTCATATTCTCATGGAGACCCCTCCCCCACACTGGAGCACATGTGGCGACAGTTTTTGCAGACCGAAGGAGTTGTTTACAATGAATACCACACGAGGGTACTCTTCCCGCTCGAAGGCTGGTACACCTCCCAGGACGAGTTGGAGTCAACGAATGATGCCCAACTCGCCGGCCCCGGCGGATGCCTATTGCCAAGGGCGTTAGGGGCTCCCGTGCCGCCGCCTGCTTCCGCCTAGTACCTACCGGCACCATCTTAGTCATAACCGCTAGAATCTCGTATTGATAGGTACCTTTGGAGACCGAGGTGCAACATGCCTTGACCTCCTCGACAATTAATTTCTCGCTCGTTGGTGCACTTGGTGGCTTTGGCCATCTTGGCAAACAATTACCGTAACCGACCCCCTTGTAGTTGGTTAATAAAGACACGCCAAATAGGCAACCAGACCACACGCATTAGTGATGGAACCACTAGACACAGTCCTTAAGGACGACAATATCCCTTGGCCGCTCCTCGTGCTGTTCTCGGTTGCATCAGGTAAGAGCAAAGACGACATATGCCGTATTAGTAACCTAGCGTTTCCTATTACTACTAAGTATAAATGAATGTAGTTCGTAAGTCGCAGGTAATTGAATTAACCTTGGCGGGCCGCTAGTTGCCGCATTAGTTAGATACACTAATATCGTCCACCCCCCCAGTTCCATATACCTAGTACTTAATATATTCTCTTCGGTCGTATAGCCAAACACTTCTTTTGTTATACGAAGGTCCTTTAGCTTATTAAGGTCTGTTCCCGATAAAACATATATCTTTCACTTGGGCTTCGAGAAATTCCTTAGCATTTCGGTAGATTAATACAAAAGACAAAAGGTGTTGGCCAACGGGCTCCATATATATATATGAGGTCGCGCATAGGGTGAAACACATATTTAAGTGTACGATTTGAAGTATGCGGTAACTTAGTTCTGCCACGATGCACGACATACCAAAGATGCGCTGAAGACGCTATTGCTATTTTCATATATTCAGGTTAACGAGGCCACGAATGGGGAGAGAGTTCATCTGGAACAGTTGTGGCTTGTCCCTCCAGAGCGGGAATTTGCGAGCTGTGCAGGTAGGGCGGCTCAGAGGTTTGCTGGCACAAGACACGAACTGACACCCATGGGGACAAAAATCAACTCCACATTTGTCGAGATCTCTGCAGCGTCAATCCAAAGGCCAATGAGACTTAGCACAGCCGAGAGCCAAGGGCCTAGTCTCTACGTCGGTTCGTTATTAATCTGCACCCAGGTGGGCAGCGGCGCGTCATTTGGCCATGTCCACAAAAGCTTGACATGATAGATCTCTGTCCACCCTCCCCGGTGGGATTGTAGTATGGCAGGTAGCTAGGGCGGTGTGACGAGGGCGGTCTTCGGTTTGACTTTCCCGCCGTTGCTACTTGCTGGGAAGACTAGAGCCGAGGAACATCGCAACACACTGCCTGGTTGCTCAATCGATAAGGTAAATTCTACGATTCGGCTCTGGGTCTTGAGGCCCGTAACAACATACGTGTGGTTCCGGTACGGTTGGTTGATGTCTTTACATTGGATATGTACCTTACTGTGAAGTTCATGTCCCTATTTTACTATACGCTAGTGTACTCACCCGACGAACTAGTTCTCGGGACAACTACCGACATCTACGAAGACGGCGTAAGGAAGATTGACGACTGGAATGGCGACCTCGGTATCGCAGGCTTTCACCGATCATTGTGGGGCCAGAGGCGTTCGTCCTGGCCCGTAACAGCAGTGCTCTGGTGCTAGGCGTGTCTTCGTATGCATGATACGTGGTTGCGGTTCAGAAAGACGCCAGTCACCCGATACGATCGAGGAGGACCGATGGCTGTGCTGTACGCTGCTGCGCTGTATTCATAACAGACGAAACCCAGCTTCCCAACAGGAGCTGCGGAGGGCATGTTGAACATCTCTCTAAACTGGACTTGTTATTAGGGACAAGGTATTGATGCATATCCAATAGTGAGGTCACAAGCTACCGAAATAAGAGTGCTCCGCCACATTCCGGTGCGCAGAAGTATTTGACACGCATCTGGCATATAAGTGACTGTCGCGTTTGCGCAGAGCAGCAAGGCTTTACCCGTAGCTTCTTCCTCGTAACCGTGGTCTCTGAGAGAGGGATCGGTACGACCACACAGGCGCCACAGGTTTGGTGCCGGATATAGCGGGATAAATTCCTTCGATGAACTAGATGTATGAGGGGCGAAGAGCATCGGACTTTGTAGAGTAAGATACATCTGAACGTAGTAGCGCGTTTTTGGTTGTAATGCTGTATGAACCTGGCGGGACTCGTCAAGAAAAAGGGCCTTAATTAAGGTGACTTGAATTGGGCCTCGCCGAAGTCCTGTTAAATTCAAAGACAAGCGAACTCCCCATACTCGAAATATTAATATTCCATCCTCTCTTCTTTCGAACAATTGCATTGTTAACTCGACTCACTTCTCCTTTATTTTGATCATTACGTCTTCTTTCCTTAACCCTGCTCGGGGTTTCTTCCTTAATGTAAGTCCACCGGATAGGGTACCCCCTTTATAGAAGTTGCCAAGAATCTCGCAAGCTACAGGTAGAGCATGTTAGGGCTAGTACCTGCTAACGTACTCTAATCTCACCAGTACAGGAACCCCGTACAGCGTTAAAGCCACAAAAGCCCAGACCCCTACGACAAGCCCCCTAATACAGACCAACCTGCCACAATCGTCAAGCCCAAGGCCTGTTGGAATGGTGTGATTGGGCGGTTTAGCAGTGGATAACCTAGTCACGGCGCCGATGGACGAAACCAGGCGATTGCACTCCCATAGGGAGTCAGCAGGTGGTTTTCCTGTTAACCGGCCCGACCTTGACTATGTGCTATCCAGAGCTGAGAGTCTTATTGATGCCAATACTGGCGAAGCAGCCAGCGACAACGTTGCGATAGATAGAAATGCTTTCTCACCCTTTATATCCACCCCGAGTCACTATCCCCGGCCGGAATTTCATCTAACACTCGATGAAGATGGAGCCGGGGCCGGATCAACTTCATTCACAACGGCTCTGCAGGCGGATACCTTCGTGCTTTCCCCCGCTTGGCAAGGAGATGACGATGTTATGGCTTCTGGATCGTGGGCTGGCGCTGCCGGCATAATGTATACTTCTCCTAGTTATGGCAGGGAGCAAGCTTCATCCGTCGTTAGGGGGATTAGTAGCAGTGAGGAGGCATCTATGGGCTACCATTACAGCGATCCCGATGAGGATGCCTACACTCAATTCTCAGTTAACTACGACTCTCTGGGGAATGGGGGGCTCATAACCGGGGTTGCATTTGACTATCTCGACAACAATAATCGACCCATGCATTTGGCTGGCCATAACTACGGCTGGGGATCCGAGGACCAGTCAAACATACCTAAAACCCCAGGTCCTGGCTCGGCCTTTATCAATGACACACAGGGGTCGAGCGCTTCTCCTACGGAGGCTAGTACCACAATTACCCCGATCACACCCATCACCAACCCCAGCGAGGCCAGACCGCCCGGCCGTCGCGGCAAAACCCCCCACAGACCCAGATGCGACCTCTGTGACAGAGACTTCTTTTCACCAAAAGATCTTAAGCGCCATAACCGCACGACGAGGAAGCATTCGCAGAAAAACCACGAAAATTTACAAGTGTCTTGTCCCGAATATATCTGTCGTTGCGGCTTCTCTCAGGGCCGCAAGGATAACTACGAGAGGCACCTGAGAACGTGCAGGCTCAAGGTCAAAACTCACTCCGGTTACATCTGCCGTTGCGGTCGTGAGGACCGTGACAAGGGCGGACATGAACGGCACATTTCAATGTGCGGCAAAAAGTCGCCCGGACGCCCCAGAAACCATGCTGCGAGTGCTTCTCAGCGCAAGTAGCCGAGAGGGAGAAAGTTATGGCGCGGTGGATTCGCGATAGGGGTGTTTGGGCGTGCTCGTTGCTATGTTCTTTGCTTTCTGTCTTCTGGTTTTCATGAGCCATCTGTTGGAGGGCTAGATTTCTTTCTTCTCTGGCTCGGGTGTTCTTTTTTTTTCCCTACGTGGTTTTTTTTGGACCCAGCCGTAAGGTGACTTTGATATCTATCTCGACAGAGTCAATCTCATGATGCGAATGCGGAGAAGTTAGAGCAAAGTACTTTCCTATGCCCATAACAGAATAATAACAGAATAAACCAGAAGGCGTCCGAAGCAACAACATGGCAGACTGGCAAAGTGTCTTCGATGCGGCTCTGCGACCTGCGACGACTTTTATGACTCCAGAAACCAGAAGATCCGGAGAGTCTGGCGCGTAAACATGCGACAAGTTAACCAGCGAAATGGGCCTCAATTCTCGGTTGTAGGCAGCCGGCATGCCTACTGCGTAGACGTTCCCCTGAATTTATTGGAGGAAATGGGCCTCAAGCTCTTCAGGAACGCCTGGCGACATAGAACCCGAGGTTTAAAAAAGAAATGGGCCTCAATCTCCCCTCCTCCAGTCCGACAGAAGCGAGGCCGTTGTCAGAAATGGGCCTCACTCCATTATTAGGCCTCGCCTCTGCTGTTTCTGATTAGCTTAAAATGCGCCTCACAAAACACCGCCCCCAATGGAGGTCGGGTTCCTATTGGGGGCTTCCGAGACATGCTGCCGGTTCTCGTCATAACTTCGGATATTTGGATTATCGCCGACCATCATCAGGTATGTGTCAGTCACCGTGTCAACTGCATGAGCTCGTGCACCTTCGCCTGCAGAAACTGAGGCCCATTCTCAGATCATGGTGTTCCGAACTATACAAATTAGGCGCATGCAATCTGCTGCGGCTCAATCCTAGGTTGATATTCCATTCCATACGGCATTGCGAGGCTACAGGACCTATCGCGCTGGGGGAGCGAGGCCGAGGTGAAGGTTTGCTCATCTCCGAGAGGATTGCCGTTGATCACGATGCGAGTCGTGTATAAAAGGATCGTTCCATCCTAAGCTCATGGATTGTATCATACGACAATCAGACTATGGTCCAAGACCATCATGTATGAAGCCCTCCCAGCGAGACCTACCATAAGCTGAGTCCGAGACTCTGTCGCCTGCCCAAGAGCGTATCGAGGACCAACAGTGTAGAAATACCATTCCAGCGTCAACCACCAAGTTGCTTTTCAACCCGATTCAAGTTCAGGCACTATGACCTCAAGCAAGCAAAGCCAGTGAGCGTCACCCTTGCGTGCGCAAAACTTAACACTAATGGGCATGAGTGTGAACTGTCGAGACTACCCCAGCGGAGACGACCGCAGAGCACAACAGAAGTTCCAACGAAATAAAAGTCGTTCCAGTGACGTTAAGTCCATGAGCCTCCCATACGAGAACTATATTGGTGCCGTACTCAATCGGAAATATCGCATTACTTTCCTATTTACCAACATGGACCATCTGGACATCTACTCGGTAACGAGCTGGGACGGCGAGTCTTTCAAGGCCCAGGCCTTCAAGCTCTCTCGGCATCCAGATAAGCTGTACTCGTCACGAAAGCGCCGCGTGAAGAGGCTGAAGCAATCGGGCAACTGCACGGACGACTTCGAACAAGGCCATTCAAGATATCTAATCTCGCCAGCACCTCCTCCGGAGAAGCCGCGCGGCCAGGGGGTCAAGCAACCCGCAAAGCCGAAACAGAACGATTCCTCGGAGCACCAGTTTCCGGGCCTCGGGCCATCCGGCGAGTGCATTACCTCTCCAGCCATGGACAGCGCGAAGCCCAACTCTGGACCTAAGACGTACGCCGAAGCTGCTTCCTGGTCCTCAGCGATAAAAAGACCGGCTCATTGCGCTCCGCGGAGTACGAGTATTGACGGTCTTTCCACCAGCCACAAGGGGGCCAGGCAGCGAGAGCGGCGCCGAAAAAGGAGAGAAGAAAGGAGGCAAAAAGCCGCGTATCTTACTGGTGAGTGTTCCGCTGGGCGCTGAGCTCTTCGCTCGCTACTACTCCTGGAGTCCTCTCGCTGCGGCCTCCTGACAAGCAATACGGGGGCTCTGCTTCAACTAGGAGCGCCTTCGGACAAGTGCGCGCCCGAGCGGATGAATGTTCAATCCTTGTGATGGCTTCAGATCAACGTGAATGTCGAGATTCGGTTTCGCTTCAATTCTGCACACGGCTCGAACTCGTCCTAATCCATACGTTACGGGATGCCGAGGTTTCGGTGTGACGGTCTCCCATCTCTTTGAGTTTCCCATCCACAGCACTTTGCCTTAAAGGGAGGTTTAGCCTATTAAGTGGCCAGCTGGGACTGATGTTCATAGAAGATTGAATGCATTTTTCAGTGCTGCCTAGATATCAAATCCTTCCTCTGGTGCGTGATGTGAGGCTATCATAGGAAACCATAAGGGGGCATCTCTCTTAGAATAGGGGTAAATCCGCCCCACATATTTTACGTATACATAGATGTGTAGTCCCAGTAGTACGGAAACCAACAGTATCCAATTTATCTTTCACAACGATAGTATGTACGGAGAAATGAATAAATCCTTCACTCTGAATGCTGCCAGGATTTGCTAGGGAGAAGTCGACACCGCGTTCCGACAAACAAGCGTACGGGAAACTATATTCATTTTCCGAGTCCGCATCTCTCTGTATATTGAGACGGATATTCACAGCCGTATCACATCCTGACTGTCCGCCAATGAAAAGAATGCGAGTCGTCCGACTAGAATGCTATCCCGTCATGAGTAGGACTAGACCTGTCCTCCTCATACTTAAGCAAAGAGCACACCCCGTAACTAATTTCCTTGAGTTGTGTAAAGCCTGCTGAGTCGGTAATCAACCGTAACCAGTATCCCACCTCGGTCATAATTTTTGATTTGTCGTACTCTGGGCATCCTGGTCGTATTTCCAGTGTTCTGACCTTCCGATACACGGTTTCGAGGTCTCGCAGACGATAGAGATATATGGAAGGCCACCTATTGCGAAAGTTCTGAATCAAGCCTCTGGTTCTTGTGCGACGGGGCCTACTAATAATCTGTTGATGTGCTGCTGTGAAAAATGGCGATCTTGCGGCAGAACAGCAATAGGGTCGCCAGTCAAAGTGAAAGCGACCAGCGGTCTGGTTTTCAAGTAATATTGACGCTCCCATGACCATTTTGATACGTTCTTCGAAGAGAACATGTTGCATATAATTCAGCTCCATGAATAAACGGCAGTACTTCAACAGAGGCGTCAAGAGTGAGATTATGAAGTGATGTGCGTGGCGTGGCATGCATATTAGAAAGCCAGAAGATTATACGTGCGTGGATGCCTAGTAAGTTCTCTTAGCATAGAACGAAGAGCTAGATTCTCCCAAGCTCCTTCGTAACCGCAGAAGCTCGACGAGATCCGCCACAGTGATAGCAGACGCAGCGAGCGATCCCAGAGCCGTTGATCCCTCAATTACTGTCGGGACCTTGTAATTGGTTTCAGCGATGGGACCATAGCCTGAGCTTGCTACTTCAGCCAGGTCCCAGAGTATCAAAATCGATGTCTGGTAGCCGTCAGTAAAGAGTGTGCTATGCAGTCATTAAGAACCTGTCGACGTACCAAAGTGGTGGTGGTAATGAAGCCTCCCCATGACGGGGGGAAGTCCAAACCGGTAATTGCGATTTCCAAGTGACCAGCGCTGAAGAGCAATCGGACAAAACCGTAAAACGGTATATATGCGATACGTAATAAGACACGACCGACCTGGTCCCAGTTTTCTGGTTAAATCCGTAAAGGGGGTTTCAGCTGCTAGAGGAGTACCACGAATTTCGCAAAATGGTGCCCTAATCGGCCCCGGGGACGAGAGCTACATTGGCCCACCGCAAGACTGAAAATTGTATTTAAAAGTCGAGTTTGATTTCCACGAGCCTGGAAAAGCTCAAAGCCGTTTTGAAAGAGTTGGAAGAAGCTGTACTGGGTGGTGGTGCAATATGGAGCGAAGCATAAAGAGCCAGTGAGTTGTGTTGAATACGTATAAAACGAGATAAATCAGCGCCGGCAGTTACATCCTCAAGACCCGGTATCCTTCTTTTTATTCCACTGTTGCGCATATGTCCCCATTAGAAAGGCCCCGACGAGATGGTGTTCAGTCTCATACAGTACCTACCCTAGTTCTCTCAGCGGGCTGTCCCTAAACGCGGAAGTTCTCGCATTCTGAATGAGGGTATACTTGCCAAAGGTGGGGGAGAGTAGAGCTAGTACGCTTGCGAGAAGAAACAGACGTGTATCCTTCTTCACAAGTTTATGTTCTGACCCTTATCCTGCTATTAGACGAACCTAATCACGATCACGCCCACATTAACGCCCTTACGAGCATGGAGCGGTTAAGGCTGTCTCTTTCTCCTAAAGACAAGCTATGTCATAGTCCTATTTCCGAGATTGTTGAGGTGATTGGCGAACGCTATGGGGCTACACCACAACGAAAGCTTCTACTGGCTCACAATAGCATATCTAACAGCAAGGCTTTAACACAGCCCCAAGGTCCCTCCTCAGTTGACTTCAGCCGGCTTGTATATGGAACTAATTAGTTACTTATGCCGGTATGTGTAGTATAAAGGAGTGCCTGGAGGCACAATGAGTGTATTCCAGTTGGATGATGAACTACCCTTAGAACGTGGGAGCTCAAGCCTCTTTATATATACATACCACCTCACTCTATGGCCTTCCATGTATACACCTTGACCCTGTACCAGTGTTCTGATTAAGTATTGCCTATTTCTCTTCGCCCTAAGCATGAATTACGCCCGCCTAGGATCTGAGACCCTAAATAACTAGCTCTGCAAGGACATCCTAGGGTACATCCACTATAGCCTTTGATACTTATCTTCCCCTTGAGCCTTCGGCTACCAGCAGTATCCACCGTCGCTATCTTCCGGGTCGTCCTGGCGATGGCCTCCCGCGCCCGCACCCGCGCCCTTGTAGGTCCGCCAGCCCAACCTCCTGACGTTGAAGTCTGTCATATTCATCTGGCTCATCTGTGCCTCGCGGCCCTCTGTACACACCTTGCACTCCTCCCCGCGGAACTCTTCTTCGCTGCGTCGCACTCCCTGCCCGTACGTTAACGGCCCGCGGAAAAAGGCACGCCCTCTGTCCAAGATTGCTCCTTGGTACAAGGAGTAGTTGGGAGAAACGTCGTGAGATGAAGGAGTGCCCTAGCTGTGCGTGATGGGATTCTCGGCCCCTTATAAGATGGAGGGGGCCGGAGGGGCGTTGCCCAGAAGGCCATAGGCATAGATATATCCGCGTAAGGGAGTTCTGAACATACCATCGAGCAACGGCCGAACACTCCTTTACGCCGACCTTCCCGGCACCACTGCTGATTCGTGCGCTCCCACAGCAGCTGGCCGCAGGTTGGGCAAATGGAAAGGGTCTTGACGTTGCGACACATGACTAGGCTGGCTAGGGAGTGAGAAGCCGCTGTAGACTATTCCACTAAGGCCGTGGTCAGCTTGCACCGCTTGGGGCCGATGCGCGAAATGCAAACCCATCGTATGTCGGGCGTACCTTGCACGAACTTGTAAGGGGCGGTTTCTCCGAGCACCGGCGAGTAATAATATGGAGAAAGGGGGGCTGAATGATCTGTTCCGAAGTGACCTCACACGAGATATGTCCAGCTCTGTGGGATGGCGCGAGAGGTTCCAACGACCGGACAAAATTTCAACGGGTGTAAGGAGCTAGCGCCCTGTCTATATCGGAAACAAATCGCAGAGACAGCTGATAGTCGACTATCTTATATCCAGCTACCATAACGATGTCCCTGCCCGCGAATACCATTCACGTTTCTGCCATCCCTTTCAAGTCCGATCAATGCATTTCGCCGTTACCTCGCTCTACCTATCAGATATGCTCTCATCCATTTTCGTTCACCTACATGTGAAAAGGGGGCTACAAAATTTTTCCACACCCAGTCTTGTACGTAGCCGTCACACACATGCGATGTTGCGCATATTATCTGTTCTAACCAGCATAAGCCAATGCGTAGCGGGAGGGGAGTACTTATGTGACTAACAGAAGCTTCCCTGAGCTCGGAAAAGAGAAGAGGCTTGGTCGCTGTTTCATGGCTGCAACTGTTACTACCCCAGCACGAGAGGGCATCACATCCCCATGTGCGACGCTTCACCTGCGGTAACCACAAGCGCGGCGACCGCAACCCCCTTTCCCTCACAGCGATTCGGATACCCCCCCGGCGAAGATCGCAATGAAGTAATCGCAGGTGTATCCGAGACACGGGTGGTTCTTCTACCATCCTTGCGAGGATTATGCAGGAGCGGCTGTCTGAGTCCGATGTAGCACAAGCTAGTACCGAACTATGGGCAGGGGTGATGGCGGTGGCTTTAGATATGGCGATCTGCTTGGTCTGATAAACAAAGGTCCACTGACTATCTGTGTTCCTCAAATCGCCCATGTAGTTTAAGAACCACACATCATATGGGCTAGACCGCAGGTTTTAGCGAGTATCTGGTTCCTCCATGGCCGCCTCGACGCTGCATGAAGGGGGCTAAAGACTCGATTTTATGTTTACAGGCACCGTGATTGAAACCTGGCTCGACTAGTCAAGTCGTACACAGAATATGCACGAGATAGCGTGCCACTCATAAGAGAAGGTGTGCGCTCGAGGGTGGGGCAAAAGTTGACGTGCCAGATCATTACTACATATTGACAGCTGCGAGAAGAAGTGCTTAGACCTTGAGGGCGGACTCAACATGTACTATTAAAATCATCTTGCTGGATAGTGCGGGCACCCAAGAATAGAAACCGGAGCAAATCGAACTATCATGTAGCCTTGAGCTCTGCGGCGGTAGCCCAAACGGGATGTACCACCCGACCCCACCCTCTGTACTCCTTACCGAAAATATAACCAGGTATGGGATTAAACCGTCGACACTTAACGGCATTTCTGAAGGGCCCTGGATTTATATGTATTAGACTGTGAGCCTGGCTCTTCTTGGAATGGGGCTTTAAATAGGGGTAACTAGACGACCCACACTTCCGTGTGTACATACCTGTGTAGCCCCCCAAGCCTCTTAGCCTGTTGGATTCAAACGGGTGTGAACTCCATCCTCAATATCCTGCCCCGACATTGCGCTTTTCAGTACACGGTATCAAGTTCCCTGTTCAGCAACGCCGAGACGCTTTCAATTCCCTTGCAACCTCTTAACTTCTGCTTGGACCCTTTGGTTTCATATTATCACATCAGAGCCACTACGTCTCAACCCCCTATTCAGAGAATAGCGGCTTGCTCAAGACAAGTAGTAATCGTGAAGTAATACCTCGTATTATGGCGTTCTAATTAACCAGTCTAAAACTCCTAATCCCTGGTGTCCAAACCCGCCTAAAGGCATATAGCATCGGAAGCTATATCATCTGAAGAAGAATACCCAGCGACCTATTATAACGCCCAAGACGCCCCCTATCTAGCTACATTGTCCGCTCCATTCAAACAATCTCCCATGAAGACCCAGAACATAAGCTGTTGAGATTATCAAAGTAAAACGCCAAATACGGTCCGTAAACGGAGAAGGACGGAGGTTCAGCTGAGAAGAACAGTGCCGCCCAGTATCTGTACCACGTGTCGGTAAAAGAGTTATTTCCCTACAATGCTACGAGTTCCGAAAGCCAAGTGAGCGTTAGAACGATGCTACGACGAATCACAGAGCCAATCTAGATTCTGACCCCTGGGTCAACATCGAGATGATTGTACTCTAGACAACTTGGCGCTGATATAAAGAGGTAGTAGAACACCCGTCTAGTAGGCGCCCGAGACATAATACCTGTCCCTTATGGTATGGAATCCATTACAGCCAGTAAATTCTTCGCTTATTATTCTCTCTATTCATAATAACCAGAGGAGCCCCGTTTGCCAGACGATGCCATCCCGCCGCAGATTGCATCCAAGGTCTAGACAACGATGGAAAACACAAAACGCCGCCGGCCTGTACTTGGAAAAGATACCTCGAAGATTTAGACACGGTGAACATGACGGTACGCAAAGACAGGTATACATGCATCCAACCAAGTAAGCATATATCCCATGGCGTGGTAAAATACCGACTATTACGTGTCACCCGAACAAACCAGGAGTAGTTAGTTCGGTTTTCCCCTACAAAAACCAGCGCAAGCCGCGTATCTGTGCCGCCTGGTAGCTCCTTCAGAACCCTCAATTACCAGAAAGAACACCATCCTATGTAGTGCTGGCAGAGGTTCTCGAGCTTCGTGGCCTCGATGATGAGTTTGTTGACCTGGGCTACCACCTCGAGCTCCTCGTGCGGCTTGAAGTCGCGGCCCGTGAGTTTCTGGTTGACGCGGTCGAGCACCTCGACGGCGCGCGAGTTCTGTATCTCGGTCACCTCGCCGTTGACGCCACCGCCTTCCGCGTGGCCGGGACCGGCTCCGTTGACGGCGCTCGAGTTGGTGCGCGCTCGGGCCCGCGCGTTGTTATTGGGCTGGCCTCCGAGCTGCTGCTGCTGGTGCTGCGCCGCTGTCTCGGCCGCCGCCTGCTGAGTCGCGAAGTACGCGGACGGCAGCTGGTCGGACTCGAGAATGCTGGGACGGCGGGCGCGGGCCGCGGCGCTGACGAGCGCCGCCTCGCGGTCGGACTGGAAGTTCGGCCCGACTGGTGACGCCGCATTTGTGAGACGCCAAGTTAGGAGCGGGTCATGGATGAACTGCGGGGATGTTGTGTTAGTATGCGCGCATGACATAGATGAGACGACAAAAGAAAAATGGGGAAAAGGGAACCTACAGCTTCCAGAACGGCCATCACGCTCTCCTTATTCTCACGAAGTACACGCATGACGTGCTCGCACGTGATGCGGAAGCTACCCTCTATGTTGCTGACCTCCATTGCGTAGGTCAGCATTCTCGTGAGACGGAACGGCACCCGCTCCGGGTACTTGTCACGCTTCATGGCGACCTCGAAGCAGTCACCAAAATCGATATGGATGATCTGGCCGGTGATGCGGTCCAACATCAAGTTGCTCGGATGCCTGTCACCAAGACCAAGAATGTAGCCGACCATGCTCATGACACCTAAACTGCGCGTGTAGTTTGTGCGCCGTTCCAGCCATGCTTCGGAACTCTTGCTCTTGAGCCAGAGGACACGGTATAGATCCTGGCCCGTCGTGTTGTCCAGCGCATAGCCGAAGACCTCAACCTTCTGCATGAGGGTGAGATTATCGTAGTCCGGAGCCATCTGCAACATGATGCGGTGCTCAATGTTGAGCAAGATTTTGCGACTTTCACGATATTCGCGGATGAGTACGTGCAACGTGTCACTGTTCGGCACCCACCCGAGGAGACCCGAGTTCTGAGATAGGGGAATTGCCGGGTAGCGTTGAATACCGAGGTGCCGCTTGTAACACTCCGAGTCATTGGTGAGGAGAGTGTTGCACAGACCGAAAAGCTGCATGACACGCTCGTCTTGACGGATATCCTCATGGCCCTTCAGTAAGAAGGCGTACGAAGTACCGTCGCTGCCATTTATGGTCAACTTCCTGGGACGCTGTTTCGAATTGATCACGCTAAACGTCGAGTCGAAAGACAGAATCCGTACGATCGGCGCACCGCTGCGGTACGTACCGGGCACGGCAAGATCGAGATCCTTGGCCGCGAGTAGCTTAGGAGAGCAGTACGCAAGCTCGAGTGATGTCATCTGTGGTAATTGTCTTCCTATCCTACGGAAGACCTGGTAATACAGATCCCATGCTTGGTTGAGATCACTCACGTCGCGGCTGGTTTCGTACTGTCGACACCATTCACGCGCGTCTGTGAGATCGCGACCGAATGTCTGTGCAAAACTTATCTCGCGGAGCGTCTCGGGCCCTCGCTCGAGCTGCTCGTGCAGTGGTCCTAGGGTAGCAAACATGCCTTCGATGTTGTGATCTCCGAAGTACAGTCGAGAGGCTTCTTCGAGGCCTTCGTGCCACTGCTCGTGCCATAGAACTGCAACACGGATAAGCTCGTGGCTGACGGTGTCTGCTTGTTCGACTAGCTTCGCGCTGTGTGCTCGCATGCTGTCCATGATGAGCGCAGCCGACTTGGACCTCCTAGAACTCTGTGCAGACTTCATCGCCACTGTAAGCGGATAGACCAGAGCCTGGGGATGATTGCGTCCAACGTCGGCAAGAAGATTGTGAATTGACTGTCGTACTCGAGTGTTGGGCTGGTTGATACGTGCGATGAGCTGAGGGATCACCTCGAGCCAGGTATCGACGCTGACGGTTCCGAAGCCCTGGGTAACGGCAGAATTGACTTCGCTACTACCGCCGTGTGTGAACCACAATGTGAGGAGACGAAGAGTATCCTGAAGCGAACTACCAGACGATAAGGCGATAGACTTGAAGAAGCCTTGGACAGCCGGGACAACATGGTCCACGACGATCGCAGGGTCTGGCTTTGGCACGCCCCTTTCGGTGGGAGATGTTAGTGCCTGAACGATTTCGAAGTTCGCTAGAGCCCAGGCATGCCAAGCCTTGTACCACTTGGGATTGTACTTAGTCGCTTGCGAGTAAGACGTCAGTATATCCTGAATACTAGGGTTGGTCCAGTCGTTCTTATTGAGGGCTACCTGCCACTCTCCCTGTCTGAGGTAGCATTTAGCAAGAAGCACCGTCTGTTCCTGTAGAGCCTTGTGGGCTCTATGGTTCGTGAACTCGGCCTCCGCCCCGCTCTGGTAGCCGTAGTCGCCCATTGTGTTCGCGCCGTTGGGGACAGCCTGCAGGTGGGCTCTGGCAACCTCGAGACTGTGAGCCGTATCATTGGTGAACTTGCGCAGGCAGTACAAGGTCTTCTCAGGATGACCAGTTTGTCGCAAGTTTGCTTGCTGGCCGTATTCCCAATAGAACTTCAATACGGCATATACAACCTGAGGAGGGATTCTCGTCGGTCCTCTCTGTGGCTGCTGGACATCGTTCCAATAGGGTATAATCGTCTCAAGTGGATGATCGGTGCCGATGAGTTGCTTGAAAGACTTCTCGGCAAGGCCCATTCTGCCGGACTTGCGACACAGGTTGGCAAACTTGATCCACATGTGCATGTTCTCGCTAGGAGCGATCACCAAACCCCGGAGTCTTAACATGCGCTGCCAGACCTCGACGTTTCTCTGGCAACCCTTCAAGCGGTCTTCCCATGTGCGCCGCATCGTAGCCTTCTTCTTTTCGTCGGCTTGCTTGTAGACGATGATCTCCTCAAGCTCTGCAAGCATCTGAACGCGGACGATGACCTGATAGGCGCGGTTGTAAGACTCGCTGACAAGGGCGCTAAGCTCAGTGTCTAAACCTTCCCGAGTCTGCTGTATACAGGCCGCCGCCTCGCGGAATTGGTTTCGATGAAGCGCTAGCATCGCCCCAAAGAAAGACCGATCTGGAGAGTACCGTTTCATCGACTGCAGGTAAATGTCCATAGAGTCCCACTTGCCCAAGCCCCAAGCCGCAGCGGTTGCGAGGGGCGCAATTCGCCGCTGAATCTCAGGGGCCGAGTTAGCCCAGGTGTTACCTGCGAGGCTGGCAAGGGCATCCCATTCACCAAGTGCGTGCAGACAGCGCATCTTGCCCATAACGATGTCGATGGGAACGGCCTGGTCGGGGGGAACCTCTTTCTCTCTCTTATCGTAGAATTGCAAAGCTTCTTCCCAACGCTCCAGTTTCTCAAACCAGGTCTCTCGCAACTGGATACCCTCCTTGTACAGCTGTGCCTTACGGAGTATGCCAATAGCAGCGTCGTATTGCTGGAGCTGGTTGTTAATAGTAATCAGGGCCTCGACTGCCGGCCCGCTCTGGTCTTGCAGGAACTCCAACTCCTTGTAATGGAGTGCCTTGGCGTACGCATGACATCGGGCCGCTTCCCTACCTAGGACCCTGATGTCAATAGGCAACGCCTTATCATCGTGTTCCATGAATTCAGCAAGGTTGAGGAGAAGTCCAAGCAAATCCGGCGGTACGTTCTCAGATCGAATGGCATTCTCAATGTTCTGAATCAGCTCATCCTGAAACTGCTCATAAAGGTCACTCCAACATGAGACAAAGGCCGAGTTGAACAGCTCACGGGCGAGGGGCAAGTAAACGCTGGCAAGGGCGGCGCATGCCCGGAGAGCGTGGTTTGGCGACTCGGTCAGCAAGGTGGTACTGAACCGGCGCAACCATTCCTGCCAATCTTCCTTTGTCGACTTGCCCTTGGCGTCCCAAGCGGCTTTTAGATGTATAGCATTCATCTCCAGCTTCTTCGTGCTTAACTCGGCGAAAGATGGCTCGTCTGGCTGATCGATAAACCTTGTCTCGGAGCTGAGGTCTTGGGGCAACACCTCTCCTTTCTGGAGCTTGCTCACAAGCAACTCATAATTCTGGTGCTGAATTTGATGTGCTTGGAGTACCTTATTGACAGTGCCCATGAAATGCAAGTAGTCTTTCCCTAGTTGCTGGATCAAAGCACAGAGGGTGTCAAGAGCCGCCACTCGCAAAGACGACTCTCCACTAGCAAGGATCCTAGCGAGGGGGTGAATGATCTTGGACGCATAGTCGTTGAGGTTCACCTGACGCGAAATCTTACCAATGGTTTCGATAGCCGACTTTCTCAGGAACGTTGGTTGACCCTGTTTTTCAAAGGTCCGTACGATCACAGGAACGATAAGGTGCATGTACTCCTCCGCGCTTGATCCGAAGACTAAGAAGGCGTGCAAGACCTTCTCTGACGGAATCCTCTTGGTGGAGGAATCTTTCTCCAAGATACCAAGCATCATCGGCAACAAGCCCGCCAGGTACTTTTTGAACTCCCCTTCAAGAGATCGAGAGATAGCCTCTACCAACGACAGGATCGTGGATTGCAGTGACGGTGAGTGATCCCAATAATCTTGAAGAGCTTCAATGATATCGGGCAGGTAATTCCGAATGTGTTGCCGAACGATACTCACTAGGGTAGCCAGCTGGTTGAAGTACGACTCCAGGCGGTTCTGGTTTGTAGTATTCCTGATAACTAATAGAAACGCCGGAATGATTCGGTCAAGAAACGGCACGCATTCGAGGCCGAGAGTACGGAAGATGTTCATTATGGCTTCAACCACGCCCGCATGATGCTGCACTAATGACGGATCCTTGAGGATTTGCAGCAGGGCATTGATAACAACGGTAGGGTAGTACTCCTTGTTCGAAGGAGTGAGGCCTGTCATCATTAGTGATATATCCGTCATGCGGTTCGCGTCGACGCGGCGCTTCAACTCGGGCGTGCGCTCTTCGACTTGCTGTTTGCCACACCTGTTAGCTGTCTTCTTTGGGAGATCGTCCAATTCAAAATCAAAACCAATAGACTCGTCGTCACTGTCAAAAGGGTCGCCCTTTCCAAGGCACCACGGACATCCAGCGTGGGGGTGAGAAGAAAACTCGTAGACTGGGCGTGGTACCTGATGTCTGTATGGATCCAGAGCTCCCAAGATTCCCATCAATTTGATCGTCTCCTGTCTCAGAGGACCGCGTTGGGGCTCAGCCCGGATGATGTTCTGGAGGAGCTCCAGGAGTTGAGGATACTCGAGGTAGGGATCGATAACATAGCCAGAGTTACTAGCCAACTGGCCGAGAGTGTGAAGTGCGGCTTCCCGTTTAGCGACCGAGCTCTGATCCTTCAGCGCTTCGATGATGAGCGGCATGAGCTTGTCTTTGTACGGCAGCATGTTGTCTCCGCCCACTGTCGCGAGTTCACCAATGGCCTTGAGGATGGTGGCAGCCACGGCCGGGTTCTGGTCACTGGCTTTGGGGAGGAGTACCGAGATCATGGGCTCGACGTAAGGCTTGATCAGCCCCTGCGCATTCTGAACAAGTAGGCTCAGCAGTTTCGCACTCTCCTCCTTGTTCCGTGCAACATCAGAGAACTCGAGCTCAGTAAGCATCTGTATCAGAGTTTTCCGCAACGAAGGAATGACGTAAGCTGGATTGTGCCGCGCCAGCCGGCCTATGATTGAGATGGCAACCTCTCGGATTGCAAACACCTCGTCATTGAGCGCAAAGAACAGAGTCCGGATGTTCTCTGCCTTTGCAAGGTGAGGGTCAAACCGCTCGTCCAACGCCGCAAGAACGGTCCGTCGTATGTTCGGTTCCGGATCCGACACGCCTACGGTTAGTAGCTTCTCAATGACATCTCCAACTACCTGCAACGCATGATAACTCGTCTGATTGACGATGGGATCTCGCACATAGAGTTGGCAACATGTGAGGGCGGCCGCCTCGCGAATTTCCGGGTCATCGTCTTCGACATACTTGATCGCAACATCGCGAACGAACTCGTTGAGAACATGACCTAAGTTCAGTGTTAGCCTATGGTTCGCAGTCTCGTTGTGAACAGGTAGCCTGGGGCGCGAGATATTGAGATGTCATATAAAGGAAGGATATGGACTATGATGTACCTGAGAAGTCAAAACTGCCCAACGTGTTCAGAGCAAGCTTCACCTCTGCTTTCCGATGCTCGTACGCCTGTGGGTCCTTGGCGTCCTTGGGTATGATGGGAACAGCCGAGAGGGTATTGGGAGTAGGAGCACCCAGGGGTCTAAACGGCTCGCCGCACAGAACCTTGCTGAGCATATCCAATAACCTTTCCTGTATGGTCGCCTTGACAGGCGGGATGTAGAAGGCCATGTCGACCAAAGCTTGTGTCAGTTTTGGCGTCAGCTCACAGGCAAATATGGGGTCAAGTAGAGCCTCCATGTATTTACTCAGAGTCTGTCCAACCGCAACGGCCAGCCTGCTGATACAGTCGAAGACGGGATCCACGGAGCCTCTTTTACGCGACTGAATGCTGAGGCCTTCCCGCACGTGAATCAAGACACCGTCAAGGTAAGGCGCGATGGCACTCTTAACCGAGTTGGCAATGTTTCCGATGGCCAGGAAAGCATCATTACGCTCTTTGTCCTTCTTCAACATGTTCGAAAGATAGACCATGAATTTGTGGAGATAGGAGTGCGCGAAATCAGCAGGCGAATAGTTGGCCAGATCGGGTATAAGCATAACCACCGTCTTGCGGATGGTGACGTCCCGATGATCCTTGTGACGAAAGACGATCTCGCAGGCCTCCTGGTAATGCTCTTGCATGTACATGCCGCCCTGTTCTAGGAGCTCCTTGAGCACCAGCAGCGATGCGTGGATGCACTCTACTGTATTAGTCCTCAGACCGGCAAGCAACTCGTTGTACATCTTCGTCATCCAAGCCTGCTTCATCTCTTGGTCTCGTTCGCGGATGATGCGGAAACAGGCACTAACTGTTTCTCCCGAAGTGACTCGGATGAGTTGTCGAGGATCACGGAGACCAACCCATATCAAATCAAAGATGAGGCCGACGTAAGCATACATCAGGGTCGGAGCATTTCGGGCCAGTTCTCGCAGGATAAGGACAGCACTATATCTCTTCTCCTCGAGTCTGTCCGACTGAAGCCACTCGAGGGCCGTCTTGACCTCGGACTCGACCAACTCTGATATTAAGGAGCCTCCGGGGCGACATAGCTTTCCCAGGGCTATGGCAGCAGCTTGCATGGGTACCAGGTCCCTTCCTCTAAGGATCGTCTTGAGATTCGCGGTGAACCGGGTGTATTTAGCCGTAACATCGACACCTTCGAAGTCGACTAGGGCGTCCAGAGCATAGACACCACCAAGGCGTTCGGAGGAATCGTTGCCATGTAGCATGAGCGTGGTAATTTTATTATTTACCGAGTTGTAGAACACATGGAACTGTTCGGCTTGGAAGTCTGTGAAGTAAGCGTTGAGTTAGCTACTCGTGAGCGGTCACGGTTTGAAGAGCCGCTGTTCCATTGTAGTTATGGACCCGAGCGCGCATTATGGCGTCATACATAATAGTATATATGAGTCGATCGATAAAGAAGGGAAACGGGCGCATACCTCTATAGCAGACGGCAACCAGATCTCTCAGCTGAGCTGCAGCGCGTTTTCTAACTTCATCTCCAGCCCTATCACTCGTTCGAACCGACGTCAGCACGTGCTTCAAATGGGCAGGAATGAGACCTCAAGTTTCGCGCATAGTCATTCCGAGACGGGGGGTTTCACCTAGACTTTAAATCCCTAGTGATGGAATCAAGGGCCTCCAGGGCCAGCTGCTGTTGTTGCGCCATGATGGGCGATGGTGTTGGATGTTGCGAAGATAGGTGCGGATAGGGAAGGCGGGGATAGTCGTCGCCGACAGCTTCCGCAGCCGCCTACTGTATAACGACCAGCATCAAGGACACCAATAATAGGTGCACATGCAATACGGATTAGACTGTGATATGGGTTCCAACGACAGACAGCACGACGAGGTGCCAGGTGAAGTGAAGTGGAAAGTTGGTGGTCCGCCGGCCGAACTAAATGGATATTGAATAAGGGAATGGAATGTTCCGGGCTTCACTTCGCCGGTTGATGTGATAAATAAGATTTTGCTCAAGTGGACGTTGAAATTGTCCGTGGGACGAAGGACAAAACAACGTTGGCCCCAAGAGCTAACGTTACTTTGAGTTGGCAGGCTGAGGCACTGCTTTGCTTAACAAACCGAAGATCGACATTCAATGTTGGCAATGATGCGCTTGCACAGCTCCAATCCAGCGGTATCAGTAGAGCAGGTACCTACTTACCTGGGTTTCTAGGCATTCCCTGTACAGTAACATGCATAAGCTCACCGATCAGCCGACCAGCTGAGTAAAGACCTGAATTTAACACTATGCTTTAAGGTATATCTGGCGTTAGAGATCGGCACTGTCGACATAACTCAACCGTGTGAATTAAAAGTCCTACAAACCCTCCCCTCGATCCACTGTAGGTCTCTTAGCGGGGCCAAGCTTTCTTATCTTATCAGGCCAGGCGCGACAGTGCAAGCCGGCTCTTCCCACCCACACCCATGCAGCTTTGATCTCCTGCATTCCACACCCCAATAGCGAACTTCACTTCCGTACAAAATTGCATTCAATATCCCCAGTTGGTACAGCCAAATAGCGTCCGCCGTACCAATCCCTCTTTCCTAACCGGCTTCCTTCTCGAGAATACCTACGCTCTACATCCCTCCCGTCCAATTTCAGCGTAATCGCAAAAAAACCAACGACCGCTACCCAGCCCGCTCCCCCACGCCACCGCGCCACCTCCGTCGCAAGACACAACCATTGCTTCCCGCCAAAATGGGCAACGACGGCGGCTCGATCCCGAAGCGGCGGGAACTCGTGAAAGAAGCGGCACGCCTGCCGTCGGCCTCGGAGCTCAAAGCAACGGCGCTCGAGTCTCTGACACACGCGTGGACGACATGTCCGCTATCCTCGGAAGCCATGGACGCCTCGACCTCGACGGTGTCGGACTGGCGGGGGCGGCTGTACAGCTACGAGGCGGTGCTGCAGTGCCTGGCGCCGTCGACCGACGCCCTCCCGGAGACGCAGGTAGACGAGTTCGCGCGCACGGGGATCCGGGGGCTCCGCGACGTCGTGCGGCTGCGGTTCTGCGTTCGAAAGGACGAGGCAAGCCGCGAGTTCCGCGCCTGCCCCGTCAGCATGAAGGAGCTGGGCGCCGCGACCCGCGCCGTCTACGTCGTCCCCTGCGGCCACGTCTTCGCCGAGGTGGCCATGCGGGAGACGATCGCGGGCGGGGCCTCAGAGAAGGACAAGAATAAGGATAGAGATAGCGAGAACGACGGTGCGGGCAACGGTGCAGACAAACAGCAGCAACAGCTGTGTCCCGAGTGCAGCGAGCCCTTCCAGGAGCGCGACGTCATCCCCATACTGTCGACCGATGAGGCCGAGATCGAGAGGCTGGCGCGGCGGATGGACGAGCTGAGAGCGCTTGGCCTGACGCACAGTCTGAAGAAGGACAACAAGAGCGGCGGCGGCAAGAAGAAGCGCAAGGCTGGCGAAGCGGCCAAGGACAAGGACGAGGGCGCGAATGGGGACGCCAGTGCCCGAAAGGCGGACAAGGAGAAGAACAATAAAGACAAGAACGACATCTCGAGTCGCATCAACAATACCATGACGGCGTCCCTGACGGCGAAGGTGCTGGCGGAGCAGGAAGAGCGGAATAAGCGGAGGAAGATGGTGGACGGATACAAACGGAGCGAGGCTGTGAGATGATGGCGATAGGTCGGCACAGGCGATCAAGCTGGAAGATGGGGATGTACGAATAAATTCACGATACCACAAGATTTCGCTTCAGGTGTAATTTGAATCACAGTATGCTCTTCGGATCTCATATACAACTTCTAAATTTTGAGATGCAGTACGTAGGTCCATGCACAAGCTCCTGGTCTAGATCTAGATACCGCACGAGCAACACAACTCCAGTCTACCCCTAGCGTCTAGCCCCCATCGCATCACATCACAACTCGTCCTTCGCATTAGCAGCATGGCCCGGCTCGGCGACATCCTCGCACACGGCCGGGGTTCCGACCTCCATCTTGTAGACGCACTTCTCGAGCTCGCTGACGCGCCAAAGCTCCTCGGTCTCGGCGCAGGCGAGCCAGACGTCGGTGCGCCGGTTGGGGCCGTTCCAGCAGTGCTGGCCGTTCTCGTACCTCAGGACGACGCGGCGGCCGCGGCCGAGCCCGCGGCCGTCGTGGCGCTCCTCCTCGTCGGCCTCGTCGACGTCGAAGCGCTCGAACTTGCCCATGTTGGTGGCGCCGCCGCCCTTCTTGCTCTTCTGCGTCGTCTTGTCGAGCCAGCAGAGCTCGTACGTGTACTCGCCCGCGTCCGTCGCCACGCATCGGCCCTTGAGCGCCCGGAAGATGTCGTCGGCGCCGTAGTCCTTCTCGAGGTCCTGCTGCTGGTCGCCCAGCTCCCGCTGCTTGGCGCTCAGCTCGTTGGCCGCCGCCTCGTGCGCCTCGCGCGCCGCCTTCACGAGCCGCGACTCGCCCTTGCCCGTTGACTTGTCCGCCAGCATGCCGTTCTCGATCAGCCAGATGCGCAGCAGGTTCAACCGCGAGTGGATGAAGTCGCGGATCGGGACGGGCAGGTAGGCCTCGAGGCTGTAGACTGTACCAGGGTCAGCATGACTTGTTCCTCGCCAGATTCCTTACGAATAGTGACGTACGGATGTCGGTGTCAGTAGTCTCTTCTTCCTCGAACTCCTTCCAGTTAATACCAGACGTCTCACTATCCTCCTTCATGACCTCCAGGATATCGGCCTCGTTGAGAGCCTCCTTAGCGTCCTGCGTCTTCTTGGCGGCGTAATCCTCCCAGGCCCTAACGGCTTTCTTGACACCCTCGTCGTTGAAGTTGGGGTTATACTCCTCCTTGAAAGCGGACAGAATGCCCTCCAGCTCAGTGACCTTATCTCTGAGTTCGTGGCGCTCAGCCATGACCTTGCTCAGGGTATCCCGCAGCTCGTTGACTCTAGCCTTGGCTAGCCCGGAGAGGACACCGAGCTTGCCACTACCCTCACCCGAGACGACCCTGCCGCGCTCCTGGCGCTCGGCATCATCCAGTTTGAGCTTGAGCTCATCACGCTTGGCTTCGAGCTCCTTGATCTCGTTCTCCAAGGAGCCTATCTTAGCCAAGACATTGCGGCGGAGTTGCCTAGCCTCCTTGGCCATCGCCTTCCGGCGCTTGTTGGCCCGCTCGGCCTTCTCTTTCCGCTCCTTCTCGACACGCCTCCATTCCTTGCCTATCTCGTCACACTTGTTCTGGCACGTGACGCCTCCCTTGTTGCCGTACTCCTCGGTGCCGTCACAGCACAGGTCGTAGTCACATACGCCATCGTTGACATATAAGAACGGGACGTAGGCACCGATGTGGCCCTTGTTCTCACACCAGAAACCGGGAAGGGCATTCGAGGTGTTTGTTGTCCCCGAGAGTGACGCAGGTAAAGGCTGCGGCGGTGATAGAGGGTCTAGATACGCACAAGCAGCTGTGCCGGGCTCGTCAGAACCGTCAGGGCAGTCACACGAGTTATCGTTGACTCTCGACGACGGAATTGTTATCGACGGGTGGCCTATGCAGGTAAATTTGTCTTGGATCTCGTAGAATTTGGCAACTAGCAGTTACTTGGTTAGCGTTCAAGTTTTCTAGTATACGTGCCCAACTGGTCTTGTTAGGGGGTAGCGAGAGTGGTGGAGTCTATATAGTAGAGGACACAACGGATTACGGAAACCGACTCAAGGAACACTAACATTCTGGTCCGACGCCCCGAGGTAACGACCCTGCCGTCACAATGCCGGTATGGGTCATGATGCCCATGAGCATCATTGCCTGCGTCTGCCGCATCTTTGTGGTTGCTGTATGTGGAATTGCCTGTTCATGGAAAGGATGTTATTCAAGATAGCTGGCCGGTCTGTCCCCAGCTCAAGGCTCTAAAAAAGTGCCACGAAGCGTCAAGAAGCTCCGACCATTAATTACCCTAGCAGCGCTAACCAATTAATGTTGGCAAGTGCCGACCAACTAGGCAGCTTCAGCCACAAAAATTGAAGCCACAGCTCTATTCAGCCGCCCAACCCTGATATGCAGCCCGGGCGGGCTCCTCCAAAATGGTTTGCTGAATGACAATTCCAATGGATAAGAAGTTTTAGCGAGCCAGCAACGGCCCGTCGCGAGCATTCAGCACGACCAAAAATACCTAAGGTACAGTACAAACCCCATAGTATCCCCGGAAAATCCCCATGTACATTCAGAATTAGCAGCTTGTTCTGAAAAAGCCCGAACTGCTCCTTAGCCAGCTTCAAGATGTATGTGTACAAGCTGAGTCCCATATGCATGGTCTCGCAGTAAATTAATTTATTACAAGGTAGCTAACGGTTCAAAATCATCCGGCCAGATTGCTATCGTTATTAACCCGTTCAAGGTCGAGGCGTAAGACACTCACATCACTTCAGACGTCGGCAATTGGGTGTTTACACAGTAGACCCTCCTTGGTTACCGTAATGTCATGAGCATCATCGTGATCCTTTGCAACTTACGTCCTAGAAGATTGCAAGGCCCCATTGAAAGTGCAGTCACGCTACTCTACTCTTGGGGCAAGTGAAGCGAGGCTACTTTCTCGAAACAAAGCTCGGTTAATGTTATATGCACACTGCAAGCCGACTCGGTTGGGGTTGGCAGGGTTCTAAATGCTCTTAGCAGCAGGTAAGGAATTCTCTTCGTTTGGAGGCCCGAAACATCTAATCTGCCATTTTCAAGTTATCTCCTTGTCAGCTGCGCGTGCTAGTGATGGTGGGATGTGCTAAGCTACTTGAATACCCCCCCTTACTTGGGTGCTAGGAAACCTAGTAGTGTGTAATAACCCCTTGATGAATGCTATGCGGATATGTGCCGCCGCTTTTGTCATCTTGGCCTACAGCTTTCCCTCTCTTTTACAGATTGAAGCGAAACCATAGCAGAACGGATGCATCCTACGAAAGATGATCTCAAACTTGACACGGGCGGGCTTCCTTGTCTTAGCTCTAAGCTCTGTAGTTGCCGCGGAACCAGTCGTGGAGCTTGAAAAGAACAGAGTCACCTATCGAAGCCTGACGAATGGGGCCGTAGAGCATTTCCAACACATCAGATTTGCTCATGATTCGCCCGACGAACATCGATTGGCCCCTCCTGAGTTATATATACCACCAGAAGAGAGCGAGATCGATGCCACGGCACTTGGACCAGCATGCTCGCAATCCAAACCTGGTATGCCCCCGGTCTTCGAGGAGACGCCAGATATCAGCGAGGACTGCCTTAACCTGCGGATATCGAGACCTGCTGGAACCACCTCGGGAGAAAAGCTTCCGGTAATGGTCTGGCTTCACGGTGGCGGTGTCGTGAAGGGTTCGGCATATGACCCTCATTTTGACCCCGATAATCTCCTCAGGCTTCAAACATCCCTTGGGTAACGAATCATTTACGTCGCATTGAACTACCGCATCACCATATTCGGTTTTGCGCATCTCCCATCCTAATTGATCAGAAGCCGTTAAAAAAGTAGGGATGAGAGACCAGACAGCTGGATCCCAGTGCGTGAAGGACAACATAACAGCATTTGGCGGTGACCCGGAAAAGATCACAGCCTTAGTAATAAGCGCCGGGGGAACCTCCCTTTCGCTTGAGCTATAATAATCTGTCAAATCGCAAGAGAGCAGTCTTACGTCCCATTTCTCGTAACAGTCTGGGTTGGAATGTGGTATATAGGGTCGGAAAGGAGTTGGAATAAGGGCTGGGATAGCGGCTGGAATAGGGGCTTGAATAGGGGCTGGTATAAGGTAAACCAGTCGACCCATGCCTCTGTATGTATACCAGCATTAATGATCCAAAGCGAATGCGGCCTAATGGGCCCCACTGCCACGCTTCCCCAGACGGGTTTATCCATTGGCCCATTTTATCCAATTCTGGGGGTAGCTTTCGGCTATATAAATAATCCGTTGCATTAGTCTGCATTAACCTGCATTAGCCCGCATTAGCTTTGGATCAATTTCGAGAGGAAATATGGTAGTTGTGCAAAGGCCCAGGCTTCTAGTCCAGTCACATTTTATGGAGTTCAGAGTGTATTAAACCTATTTTTGGTACAACTAGTGCAAGAACTGCGGGCACAGGCTCAGGGTTGATACAGCGACACTTGGAGCGCATTTTCGATTAACTCTACGCTATCTCGACCAGCCAATTCACGTCTCAGACGCCTTCTTAGCCTCGCTCTTGGGCCTTGGAGCGCCCTTCCTAGGCTCGTTTTGGGAGCCGGGCTCGTTCTCATAGTCGCCGCCGCGCTTCTCGTACTCCTTGGCGAGCTTCGACGCCTGCATGCGGAGTTAGATAAGCGTATCCTCAGCCGACGGATGGGGCGAGTATGTTTCGTGCCTACCTTCCAAGCCGACCATTGGCCTTCACCACCGCCGGACTTGTTCGGCTCCTGCTTGATTTCTAGAAGGGCAGAAGACCCCGCAGGTCAGCATCCGGATTCGCATTGAAGGGGCCTAGGGAGGCGAAATCGTCCTGCCAGGTGAAACGCGAACTAACCCTCTTTGAGCTGCTCTCGGAGCTCTGGATCAGTGGGCTTTCCTTTGGAGGAGGTCATTCTGCGGAACGCTTTTTGTAGATGTGGCAGGAATACGGCAGAGTTTGAGAAACATGCATGTCGGGTGCGCTGTTGAGTCTAGGCGAATTCACGTCGAGGTTTCAAAAAGACCTCCTTTATACCGGTCTATGACGAACGACACTCTGCTGAGACACGGCATCTGGGGTACGTACAAGTAGTCAGACCTAGCTCCGGGCTAAAACAAAGCGTCAGGACTAGCGACGGGAGATCACCCAGCTAGTTACATCACCACTGGAGGACTGGCTTTAAGTGGATTCCGGAATCGAAAGAAATAGGGGTTGGCAGCATACATAGTAGAGCGGCCTAGAACATAATTGATTTACACATTTCACAGATCATGTCGACATATACCATACAGATCCGTATCTAAGTATACTCCCAACGCGCCAGGCCGTAACTATTTACAATTCCGTTCTGCCACGCCGAGCTGGTATCTTTAACGCCGAAAACCCCACATAGACCCAAGAAATTTTGTCTTACCGTAGACATCAACTGCAACCTACCGTAACCTGCTTCAACTGTCGTAGACTCTATTATCGACATCTTGGCTCATAGGCCCTATCAAGATGTCCGTCAAGGGGTGTGAGACGCCCTTCACATCGACAATATCCCTATGAGGGTTAGCAAGTATTCATAGCCCAGGCGTAGTGTAGATGGATGTACCAATTTTCACGCTTTCCGAACTCGTCCAGATAGTGCAAATTGTCCCGGCCACTTGGAAGCGATCCGAAGCGGATGAAGTGTAGGCTGACATGGCTCCTATCAAGATCCCGCTTCTGCATCTTCTTCATCAATCTCTGGAGCGGCCGCTCGACGCCGGGATCGTCGCCCCAGTTCCCGTCGGTGAATATATATACACTCATCTGTCTCCGGGCTCTGGGGTTTAAATTCAAACCGGAGAACTTACAGGGCAGTCTCGGGATGAGGATGTCATCCACGAGATGGCCGAAGCTCGATTCCATTAGGGTC
>QJNX01000760.1:0-84502 GCA_004155925.1 Monosporascus sp. MG133 | reverse complement strand
GCAAGGCTTCCAAGGCTTCCAAGGCTTCCAAGGCTTCCAAGGCTTCCAAGGCTTCGAGGTCGACGGTCAGATCGACGGTCAAGTCAACGGCATATTACGGGCTCCTTCCGATTAGCCAGGGCTTACATAGCTTCCAGGGCTTCCAGGTGCGGTTGCCAGGTTTTTAACCGGTAGCCAGGTCGACGGTAAAGTTGGGGATAAGGTCAGTTTAGTTAGGTCAGGTCGGCGATAAGGTCAGGCTGGGGATAAAGTCGACGATAAGAGCAGGGCAAACGCCAGGGCTGCAGGGCTCCAGGGCTCCAGGGCTCCAGGGCATTGCCAATTCTCGCACAGACCATCTAACTAGCAGAGGTTTAAGAGACGGACCAATACGCATACGCCGTTTCGACCCATCGGACCCAGAAACACGAGCCGCATACTGCCTATTAAGTTACTTACCTATTTGGGAAATGTAGGTCGCATCCCATAAAAGCCGCGACATAATAACCCTCGTACGCTCCCTTCGCAAGCTCAGTACGCTAAAACGAGGGCATAACAACGCAACTGATGTACCGTATATCTGACAGAAATATATGGATGGACTCGACAATTGTCCATATAGATGGCCACGGGCCGCAGATATATGAACTCCCTTCCGCCCCCTCATTCCCCTGCTCCACAGTGATCTCATAGACTTCATCTACTATGTACGATGCGTGGTTGTTCGGATGCTTACTTCATGGACAACAGCAATTGAAGATAATCGCTAAGTAGTAAATACCAGTCGGGCGCATATCACGCGAATCAAAATCACTTGAGCTCCCCGAATCAGATCGCGGTTCCAATTGAGCCGAATGATGGGAAGTTGTGTATGGTACCTAGGTTGGTCGGCCATTTAGAAATTGCCGAGAGCCATCCGCTACGGATCGCCCTTGAAAGGCCCCAGGGGGGTCACGTTCCGACCTTATCACAATAAAACCAGCTGGCCTCACGGTTTACGACGAGACTCAGGTACGCCCAGGTAGGAGGTTGGGGAATTAATCGTCGACTGTCGAGATGGTGCAGTCGCGAAGCGTCTACTTGCGGGCTGCGGTCCGGTTCTCGTACTCCTGGGCGGTAACCGGCTCGAAACAATATGCCAAGTTCTCTCCATTCCTCCGGAGAGCATTCTACTCGACCGACAGGCCCGGGTCGAAGCCTAAGCGCGGCGGCTCCAAGGTCTTCAAGTCGGCGGACGAGGCTGTAGCCGACATCGAGGACGGCTCCGTCATCCTCAGCGCCGGCTTTGGGTTATGCGGGGTAGCCGGTAAGACGTCTCCTCTTAAGCGAGTTAGGGTGTAGTTTTGTTGTCGCCTGCTCGCTGACGAGATAACTGCGACAGAGACCCTCATCCAGGCCATTCACCGAAAAGGACTGAAGAACCTCACGGCCGTGTCAAACAATGCAGGCTCGGGTCCCAACGGGCTCGCTCTGCTCACTCGGGATGGACGCCTGAGCCGGATCATGCTCTCGTATCTGGGGTCGAATAAGGAATTAGAGAAGCAGTACTTGTCGGGCGAGATAGCCGTGGAGCTGTGTCCGCAGGGCACGCTCGCCGAGAAGTTGCGCGCCGCAGGAGCAGGCATCCCAGCATTCTACACATCTACCGGTAGCAGTAAGTATACTTGATCCGGTAACCCACTCGGGCGCTCCAGGCGGGTGGGCGGAGCTAACGGAGCGCCTTAGGGACATTCGTAGAGACGGGTGAGATACCTGCGAGGTTTACTCCCAACGGCATCCTCGAGAAAGGCAAGCCCAAGGAGTCGAGGATCTTCAACGGCAAGTCTTACATCATGGAAACCGCACTGCCGGGTGACGTCGCCATCCTACGCGCGTGGAAGGTTGATGAGGCAGGCAACTGCGTGTTTAAGTCAGTAGCCACCCGATACGGGATCTCTCTCACGAAAGGAACCCCAGGGACTGACCCTAATTCAGATATACTACCAAGACATATGCCGGTCTAATGGCCAAGGCTGCTCGTGTGGCCATCGTCGAGGCGGAGAACATCGTGCCGATCGGGTCCATCGATCCGGATAGCGTCGACCTGCCGGGCATCTTCATCGACCGCATCGTGCCCGCTACGGCGCCGAAGGCCATCGAGAACCTCAAGACCGCGCCGCCCAATGACGCTGGGAAGACTGGCAAGCCGGACTCGAGGAACCGCATCGCCATGCGCGCTGCGAAGGAGCTGAAGGACGGATACTATGTGAACCTCGGCGTCGGGATCCCCACCCTGGCCGCCTCTTACGTCCCCGAGAACACCAAGGTCTGGCTGCAGTCCGAGAACGGCATCTTGGGCATGGGCCCGTACCCGGCGACGGAAGAGGAAGCCGACGCGGACCTCATCAACGCCGGCAAGGAGACCGTTACCCTGCTACCCGGCGCGTCGATCTTTGACTCGGCCGAGTCGTTCGCCATGATCCGCGGCGGCCACGTGGACGTCTCCATCCTGGGCGCGTTCCAGGTCTCCGCGTCGGGCGACCTGGCCAACTACATGATTCCCGGCAAGGTGTTCAAGGGCATGGGCGGTGCCATGGACCTGGTGTCGAACCCGGATCAGACCAAGATCGTGGTGGCGACGGAGCACGTCGACAAGAAGGGGAAGAGCAAGATCGTGGAGGACTGCAAGCTGCCGCTGACGGGGAAGGGCGTCGTCAGCACCATCATCACGGACCTGTGCGTCTTCCAGGTCGATCGCGTGAAAGGGGGCTTGACCCTCACCGAACTCGCGGAGGGGGTTGACGTTGAAACCGTCAGGAAGAACACCGACGCGGACTTTGAGGTTGCAGAAGATGTTAGGACATTCTAGATGAGTGTACTTATATAATACGAGGCTGTCCTAGTGACGTGAGCCGGGGTTCCTTTCGCATCGTCCGATGTACCAGTGAGGACATGTATTGTGTGGTATATAAAACTTGCAGTATATAGGAAGGCATGTATTGGTCCTAAAGACTAACTAGTCCAACCATTGACTACTTGTGTCAGTTTCAACACGGTACTCATCCAATAGATACTTCATTTAATGAAAGCATTGGGTATGTACAGCAACTCTATTCATGCGTTATCATCATTGTGATACAGGACCATCTAATCTACAAGAGCAGGCACGGACAAGCAAACAAAATACAGTCGCCAGCCTAGAGCTTAGCTCGAATTCCGGGCGCGAGAGTCGTGCCCCCGCCAGCAGAGATGACATTGACCAGCTTGTCTATGTTCTCCAGCATCCATATGTTGCCGTCGTTGCTCGCCAGCCACTCGCCGCCCTCGACGGGCTCCTGGCCCTCGGCGTGGGCGTCTCCGTTCTCGTAGGCCTTGCGCAAGCCGAAGACGTGGCTCGTGACCTGCGGTCCGACGCCGGTCTGGGAGCGTAGGCAGGCGATGGCGATGAGGCTCGTCAGGACCCGCCCGACGTTGGCGCCCGTGTTCTTGCCGCGCGGGTCGGAGAGCAGGTTCCCATAGTGGCCGTTGAGGATGTGCACGGGCAGGTCGGGGTGCGACTGGGCCAGCTTTTCGAGAAGCTTGCGCTCGAAGCCGAGGTAGACCTGGTCCCAGAGGGTGAGGCCATCCTTCTTGCGCGCCTCGACGTTGGCCGCCGTGTACTCGCGCGTCGTCGTTGTGGACAGGGAGGACGCGACGTCGGAGGGGAGGCTGCCGTAGAAGGCGCCGAGGGTGTTGATCGAGCGCGGGATGCCGTTGAAGGAGATGCACTTCAGGCCCACCTCGCGGATGAGTTCTGCGTTCTGTACGGGGGCGCGCTGCGAATCGCTCGAGTTGGCTAGGTGGAATATGGACGTCATCGCTTCAGGACAGTTCAACGTCGCCGACACGGCCGTCTGATTAGTACGAAGAGAGTCTCGTGAGTGATCTGTTCCCATGCCTCAAACGGGATAGGGGAATCTCAAATTGACAGACGATGAATTTCATACCGACAGCGTGACCCAAGCGGGCAGGCCGACTTTCTTCTCTTTCGCGGAGCTAGCGAACTTAGCCAGCGCGGGTTGCACGTCAGCAGATGCGCGAGTGTATCCGGGCTTCGCATGGCGGGCATTGATGAGTGTCTTCACGGCATCCGAGAGCTTCGACATCTTAGCAGGTACAACAAGACCGCAGCACGACAGCAAGCGACAGCGAACGGAATGGCAGAAACGACCGAATGAGATTCTGATTACCGCGAGATTATCATGGCCTTGGCGAAAGGATATTTAGTATAAGGAAGTTATTTTGTACCTACGGTAATAGCCACATCGCGGGATTCAAACGGCCCTGGATGTTTCGCGCAAACGGAATGCCTCGGTGCTTAGCCGGGATTGAAATTCGGGCGTTCTTGAATGTCCGATCGGGTTTGGAGATGTCTTCCCCGATTTTACTAGTATTCCCAGGGTTCCTGATGTCACTCGCGTCAGTGCCGAGGAGGCAGACAATCGCTTACTGGCACTTGTCCCTTCGCTGGAGTGTGTACGTCTATTTGCGAATTTTCAATATCTCCCGGAGTCTCAAGTAGATTATATCAAAATACCAAGATAGTTTCAAGGTGTTGTCGGTAATCCATTTCGGACTGGCTAAATAGCAATAGCAATGGAGCAAAAGGTCGAATGGATCCAAGACATTTAAGTGTGAAGCGGCAAACAGTCTTGGCTCTTGGCGATGATCCCTACATAATGTAGCTTCGGGCATATCTCACTGGGGTCCATGAGGGGAGAGGAGTTTGACTTCGATCTGCCTTTGGGGTTCGTACGAGCCAAGACTAATCAGTCCATACGTACAGCTTGATTATGTAGTTCCGCAGGAATGCGGTTTTCCGAAAGGCTGATATACATCTCCACGCCTGCTTCGTTTGTTCCATGTCTTTACTCTAAGCACGTACATGTTTGAACATGCGTTCTTGCCTTTATCTATATCTATCCAACCTGTCATATGGTTCCGGGCGACGAAGACCATCGCTTAACCATCCTAGGACAGGCAGCACGCTACAGTAGAGGTCAGTCGCCATGAGAACCGTCGTCATTCCGTACTTGACGTCCGGCTGGCCTTGGATGTTCGCAATTACCGCATAGCCGACGATAGCGATCGGCAAGGTGTATAGCATGATGCTACCGCGGATACGAAGACGGTCGGAACGCGATGACGACTTGTGGCCATATGAGCTCGTGCCCCTTCGTGTGGCCCTCTAGCTGTGAATGCAGACCTGGAGGTCTCGGGCTGCTCAACTATCGTGGACCATTACTCTTCCCTTCGCAATCGAGGATGCATGGTCTTACCTTCGTAACTGGGGATGACATCAGGAACACGCAACACGCCACAACTGACGAGAAAGCGAGCGCAACTGCCGTCCATACGTCGAAATGGCGGTGCTCTTTGATTCCAGGCCTGCGGGAAGTGCCTTTCCATCTTCGAGACATGAGCTGGGGGCCTCGAGACCCAGGTACTCTGGCCGTTCCCCACGAAGAATTTCCCCTTCATCTCTCTCCTCTTCCACAACCTGAGCCACCATGCCTACGAATTCCCAATTGTTTCCCCAGCATCCTGGCCTATTCCATCCATTTCCATCTATTCCCGGCTCTGTTCTAGTTCACACCGGCATCACTACACCAGTCGTAATATAGCAATCCCTCACACGTATTGGACCCCACAACACCTACACTCGCCTTTACAGCCTTCAAAAGCCTTGAGAGGCTGGAGAGGGAACTCGATAGTCAGGAGAAAGAACCACGAAGACTCCAAGACGAATAGCGTCGTTATGAGTTCCCTCAAGCTCCAGACCGCGTCCGAAATCAAAAGGACATCCAGAGGGTCAGAGATGTCGAGATCCCCGACACCAAGCGTAAGGTTGTCGAGAAACAGCTTGAGGCCGAGATCAACGCAAGGCTCAAGGCGTTCAAGAAGTCCCTGGCTGCTCACGGCAATCCGGAACCCTCTGCGGTGGTTGACCATGCACCAAAGCGCCGCAAGCTGACTGCACTCCACGGTTGATTTCTTTCCTTCTCCCAACTGCTCCCAGCGATCTCGGTCCCTTTGGAGATATCGTGGTTGACTTGCTTTTTGTTAAATTCCTGGGCGTACAACACTGCCCAAGGGCGTATGGCCATCACTCCACACGATCCGGCTGGTCCACCCAATGCTTTCCAACCGCCGGGCCAGCCTCGCTCTGCCCCGTCGTTCCCCCTGCGCCGCGTCGAGACCAGGCGACCAGTGTGGGTTTTTAGTTAGTTCCACAGAGTCGTGTGGCTGGCCACTGATCCGGTTCTAGCCTAGTAGGCTCTGACCGTAATAGTTGAGCCACCTCCCACCACCTAGATGTATCCCGTCGCTGCCATCTATATATTCCGAGAGAATTCTATTCCCAGTAGAGTCCGAATAATCAAAACACCTTCTTTACCCGTTGTTAGTTTACAAAATATTATCATCGACCGATCCTTATTATCCGATTCCCATATTTCAGCTACTGATATAAAGGTGGCTTAGCCATTTTATCCAGAGACCTGGTTCTGGCTTCGCCATGAACTTTGACGTCGAGGATGACGTCTTCGACTCTCGCGGGAACGGCCAGATCCCCGGCCCAAATGCGCCGTTCACTCTCTGGCGTCGGGTTGGAACCTTGTCGAGCGATGCGCCAATCGGCCTCCCACTTCCCACATGAAAACCACAAAGGCAGGCCCCGCATCAACATTGGTGGCGTTCACCTGGCCGGCGGATTTCAGGTCGACGACCCGCTCATGGACCCGTTGTCCAGCACAACAATGCGGACAAAGACGCCTACTCACGGCCATCATCTATCAGCGGAGGGTCAGGCAGCCTGAATTCGGGAGGGAATCCAGTCAACATGTTTTCTAGGTTGCGTCTCGGGCGGCCTTCGAAACTCCCACTGCACGATCCGCCCAGCCCCTGGTCCCCTCCCCGTCGTCATCGCCACCCTCCTACCAGGCCCCTGCGGCACAACGCCACCGATAACGAGTATGACTCTTCGAACCTGGACCTGTTCAAAGATACGCCGAACTTCGGACGGGATTCCAGTCAACAATTCTTCCAGCCTGCGTCTCGGGCGGCCTTCGAGACCCCCACTTCGCCATCCGTCCGGTCTCCTGGCTCCGTTCTCCTGGTCGTCAACCCCGTCATGCCAAGTTCCTGTGGTCGAGGACGCCACCGATGGCGAGGACGACGCCTCCAGCCTGGATCTATTCAAGGGTATGCCGAACTTCGACCCCAGGACAGCCGCTAGGTCCTCATAATTCTCCATGTACGAGTCTCGCGGCCAGCGGCTTTGACCAGTCGATGGACAAGGGTCTCCCGACGCCGCGGCACCCCTCGAAGCGCCTGCAGGTATTAGGCGCGTCCGAGGTTTCCAGTCTGCCATCATCCGGTAACCTTGGCGGTCGGACCCACGTCTCCGACTCCGGTCTCGACGACAAGGACGAGGAGGACTCGCAGGGTGCGTGTCAGAACTACCGCAATACGCCGCCGTCCGACGAGCCGGAACACACGCTGCTGGCAGCCGACCGGTCCATCGTCGTCCGCGCCGGCGAGAGTTCGCCGCCGCTCCCATGCCCTAAGATGTCGCCATGTCCACTGTACAGGGCCGCTCTGCCCCGCTTTGTAGCCTGACAGATTATGGATATAATGGTTGAGCACCCATGTCCAGTAGCCGAACTACGAAAATTAAGTAATAGATCCTGGTTAGAAACGATCACTATAGCTATCCTATGAAAAGCAAATCCTGATGATTATTCCCTTCCGCTCTTTTCGTTTCTTAACTTTATGGCGATATAGTAACTAGGAATTAGAGGGTAGCTCGTCTATCTAGCCCAAGTCCGCCTGATGACCAAAACCCGATCTACTTGGCTTCCTTGTATCGTATCACTGGCTACGGAGCCTGCTCTGGTCTGGTTGCAGGCTTAGACAACGTCGATGATATGTTTACCCCTCCTAGCAAACCCAATCCAGGTATCGGTGAACTACCCAGTAATCTCATCTGAAGAATGTAACACCGAAGATCTGGCTTCCCGTCCTTACTTTGCATGGGGCGTTGTATCGATGTGCTCTGGCTTCGTACCAACCTCTCTTCCCTCTCTATGGAATCTACATCCGGACTTGTACTTAACTAAACTTAAGGACCGTAGATTCGCAACTTATTCAATTCGTCACGGTCTGCCCCCTATTTGGCACGACCAGGATGGCTACTTCTCAGGTTGGTATGACAGCGCCCATGCAATATTTGTCTTAAGGGCTGCCTACTAATAACGCGCCAATAGGTCCTATACCTGAGTGGCATCTACACGCGCACCGAACTTGGTTTGCAAAATGGAATACTCTATACGGCCGCTTCCCTGTCCAGCGGCTTTGGAGGTGAGATGCCTCCGATACCTTTGAGGTCCATTGTGCTGTGTGGTTTTGACAATAACAGCGCTGCTTGCTCGCGGTATCGCTTGAAATAGACGACCGAGGTGGCCTCGACAGCTGGAGCTGGATTTCGTCATCGAAGATCTGCTAGTGAGCGAATCGTTACACGCTGACCCTCGGTAATCATGACTGAGCGTTCTGCTGAACCGCTACCGTGGGCATCTTAACGTATTTCCTCCTCCCAGAACGGTGTCGGTTTTACAAATTCCCTAACCCCCGAGCAACGCATATTCGCCCTGAACCGACTGCTCCATCTACGAGAGGGGAGTGAAGGGCGGGAGGAGAGGATCGGCGTGTACTTGGAGAAAGTGCTATCATTGATTTGCACCAGTCTATACGGAGCTCGGCGAGAAATCCTCATGGGCTCAAGTGGCTCGCGGGGTCTTGACCCCGCAGACTTGGCTGACCCTCTGCGCCCATTGCGGTATCCTGAGCCGTCTGTACTCGTTTGGTCTTTTTGCAGGCTTGTCCAGCCCGTCGGAGATGTAGGTATCTTGAGGCTGGCGGTGATCAGCTGCCTACAATCATCACGGCATGGGATATACTGCAAACCAAACCCAGCTCTGGTCCGTCATTCCATACTCGATGGCGTCTGTTTTCACTGGTAAGTGTAGCGCATTCAAGCCGCTCGACTCCTAGAAGGTATAGAAGTCAGTAAGAACACATTCGGACATTACTAATGCGACATAGGGGCAGTGGATTTAAAGGCATGGTGGACATATTCAGTCTCCCATGGCGCGTATCTTCTACTGCACATCTCAACTGCGTAGCAATATGAAGTTCCCCAAACTAAAAGTAGTAAAATATAATTTCAATATCTCGCCGAGTACCTACGAGTCAATATTGTCAAAACCCCAGAGCTCCGTTCCCGAGGCGTGGTCCCTATCCAAAAGCATAAGCTGATAATTACAAAATCCGTCAATAATGTCCGCCGCACAGAAGAAGTAGCCCGATTATGTAAATGTCGACCAGTCCATCCAATCAAGATCAGTGCCATTCTGGAACTGGAAATCGTCCCAGTTCGCGTCCAGCCCCACGTTCGTATTATTTATGACATCGTTCAGCTGGTCGTTAGACATGGTAGAAAACATCAAGTAGTTCGTCGGCATTTGGGAGGCGGACATGTCCATCTGTTGCTGTTGTATAGATCCCTGGTGGTGGCGAGCGACCTGTGTTACGCCGCCCAAGTCGGTATATACCGAACCGCCGCCGTGAGCTTCTCTGGCGGGGTCGGAAAGATGCCTCATGGTTTCCGAGGACCGCGAGGCCAGCTTGAGGATCGACCTGAGCTGCGCCGCGAACAACACCGAAAGCCCCTTTCTCTGGACGGGCGTCGAGCCGATCCTCTCCAAGACGTCTGTAGTCTCCGCGATCAAGGTCCTGATGCTGGGAGCTAGGCTCGATCCACGGCCGTCCGCGACGGTGCTAACTCGCAGCGCGAAGCAGGCAGCAAACGATATCATGATGGCGGTGTTGTTCGGCATAGATCTGAGTTGCCCCTCGCCTTGTACGGCGACCCGTAGCACGTTCAGTGCAGACGAGAGACCGGCAGCGCGAAAGTAATGGCGAGCCGCGACGGGCGCCGTAGAATGGTTAATCACGCTGGAATACATCGACAGTCGCGTATGCGAAGCTAATATCTCGACATAGGGGGGTAGCGCAAGCTCTGGGATGGCTTGTCAGCACAAATGTGTTTATGGACTGTTCACGTGAGACTTACGTTCTCGATCGCCAATTTGTAACGGCCAGGTCTGATACCATCTGTCAAAGAACAAGGTGATTTCGTGCTTCAGTCTATCAATTCCGAGTCAGCAAGTGGTAGTGGGGTCCTAGAGACGATATGAAGGACATACATGTCCACTACGCCTGCTTCGCTACTGGTGCCGTCGCTGTAACTGTCGCATATGGTCCTGACTCTTGCGATCAGGTTCGCCTACGATCAGGAATATGTGTTAGTTAAAGCAAAGAACTTAGTTAGACGAGGCTCGAGCGTACCAGGTCTCGACGCATAACCGCGACGGAAACTATCGAGCCATCCCACCTGTCGGCTACATCGGAGAGATGCCATTGGTCGCAAGTCTCGATGAGAGGCGAAACAGGGAGGACGTACGTCCTTCCCCTTGCTAGGCACACACTACTCCCTATTAGTCCAGAGCTCTCCACGGCGAAGATGGGGAAGAGGTGGCATCACCCTCTCTCGAGCACGAATAACGACAGCCACGTTCGTTCCCTCCTCCGCAGAAGCCTTCTTCCCATCAAGGAGCCGGGATCAACGTCGATAAATCCGTCGACGTAGAGCGCTTTCCTCGCGGAGATACAATCCGAGGTGGCGACGTTGTCCCTCGGGGTCCGCGGCTCGTCGGAGGACGGGAGGATAATCTTGTTCAGTGACAGGTCCAGCGCGATCATCAAGGCCATCGAGATGTAGGTCGAGGTCTCGTCGTCGGCCCAGTGCTCTCCAGCGGAAATCCAAGGCACGTTGACCATGAAGGCTAGTACGATCTCCACGGACTTGTACCGGTTCGCGACTATGAGGCTCGCCAGCTTCTGCCGGTGGTTGGAGAGTCGCTTGTACAGGGCATCCAGAGACGGCGAAAACAGGGCAGAGGCAGCCGCTATAGAGGTGAGAAGGAAAGCCGAGCGGTTCCGGACGAAGTCGACCGTATGTATCACCGGATCTATGCCCCAGCGAGTATGTGAGAGTTTATCGAAGAAGCTGCAGCATGCTTCGTTAACAAGCGCAGAAGCTCGAGGGGCCGCGGGACGTACTTACTAAGCAAACAATGCTTCGGCCTCGGCGAGCGTGAGGAGTCCCAGCTCTATAGGATCCAAGTCCTCTCCGACGTCCAGTCTGGGCTGGAAACTTCCGAAGAACCTCTGCAGGTCGTTGCGCCGAGCGGAACCAGGCTTTTGTGAATTGCTGGTGGACGTGGCAACGAGAGGTTGTTGGGGTTCTATCGATGACAATAGCTCTGACGTCCGGGCGAGTAACTGTAAGGGATTCTCCGCATCATCCAGGTTGAGATGCTCATCTTCGATGCCAAGGGCCGAAGCGCCTTCGCGAGATCCGGCCTGCGAGGACGGCGTCTCTTGCGAAGCCGCAGTTTGATGAGGAGACGAAGTCGCCTGGTGCTGCTCGGCATTGGCTCCGCTGTTAGATACGGAATATCTCCTGTTCTCGGAGTTCAGGAGTTCTCGGCTCCTCTCCAGCAGGTAGCGCAGTTCCGAGGCTTGTTCTGCATTTTGAATCTGATCCGCTCCGCTGCGGCTCGACCTCCTCAACGCCTGCTCGATTTGGATCACAGCCTTCTCCAGTCCGGAATGTTTACTAGTACGAAGACATCAGCCTACCGGCACTCAAGGTAAGGCGCCTCATTACTCGAACCCACTTCTTGACCCCTTTATGTCGACCCACGTGATACGCTGGAGCCGCACAGTCGATCCCACGCTGTCGGCACCTAACGCACGTGGGATCGGTCCCGCTCGTTCGGACGCATTTTAACTTGGAACGTTTGCAATTGAAGCCTGTCGTGGAATGTTAATGTTAGGTTCGTCCAAATTTCAGAATGGTTTAATTAGGGACGAATCGTGTCGGATAAGTCGGTAAATTTCGCTTACACGAGGCAAGGCGCTGTTCATCCCTTTTGTCTGCGCTTGAGCTCTGAGCAGTGTTACCGGTCATTACAACTGAACCGAGAGATCATAAGATACATTTGGACAACAATCTTCCTCAAAAACAGCGCGTATTCATATTTGTTTACGAAGTAGAGGCCTTCTTATTTTGAGAAGGCAGTGTTACGTTGGCGCCGGGTTAGCGTCCTGTTATTTCAAGGACAATCCCCCGCACGAGCCGTCGACCCGGGTAGCCCCAAGATCATGACCCCGGGCCTCTTAGCGCTAGGTAGACGGAAAGTAAGGCGGCCGGTCACGTGATAGTCTACCGTTGGGGAGCGCTCGGACTTTCATACCGTCTCATTTATAAGAGGAAATGCGTCTCTCCTAAATACCCTGTTACCTTTTATGAGAACTTTTCCTTTCGTTCATGGTTGGTGGGAGCGTGCATTCGAAAGGATTCAACATCGATAGGCCTTTCGCATTTGAATATCCCATAACGTTGTGTAAGGATTTGGGGTGGTAATTGATGCTATATTGGGAATTGTTTTAGCTAGTTTAGGGCAGCCGGAGGAATTTTATTTATGCGGATTACCGCCCCATACATAGTTGCTTATGGGTTAGCGGCTCTTATGCAAATGCAATGCACGAGTTTTCAACGGCTCTTAAATTCCAAGCATTCCTAAGCGGTAACAATTAAAATCGGCGACAGGTGATAATGGCATGCACGACTTCAGCGAGTCTGTTAAAGGGTTAGAAATACCCCTTTTTTTGGATGTCATTCACCAAGATATTCTATTGCATTTATCCGGTATGCGACTATTCATATATGCATTTACATGGTAATTACCTAAGCTACCGTACGCGATTACAATATAGAAAATCCTCAAAAAGAAACGAATGAATAAAAAAATTTTGGAAAGAGGGACCTCCGCGTATTTCGACGCTTTGGCACTGCCTTTCTTCTGTCGTCAGTCAGGCTTTAATGCTTCAGGGCTTCATGGCGTCCACGAATCGTTTGCTGCGCTGTGTAACAGACGAGTAGGGTATTTTGACCCTTTGGCAGACTCCCCGAACCCGCGCGCCCGTAGATAGTTGGCATACCACCTACGAAGCAGTACGACACCGTTCATACCGGACATACGAAGCAGGCAGGGACCAGCCGACCCTTCTCCTTCTGGTACTTTTTTGTATCTTTTACCTCCAAGATCCGATCCAGATATCGGCTCTAAGTGGCCGTAACCGTCGGAGTTTATGCAGGTGAGACCCCTGCTGACCAGCGTTTGCGGACTTTAGCGGACTTGCGGATGTTGACGCTGTCGAGTCTGATCGAAGGTCACAGCGGCATGCCTACATGTTTTCTCATGGTTCCATGCGACGCTGCCTGTAATCCGTGAATATGCATATAAAGCTTCCCGTGTCCCTAACTGCTGATGGAAGTAGATGTGTATCAGAAGTATGAGAATTTGAACGAGATTATTTGCTTAGGAATGCGAACGAGATTATTTGTCCCTCTGCTCTGCTGGCTTTACCGGAACCCGTTCATTGCAACCTGACCGAGTTACCAACTGAACTATCTAGTCCAGACATGCATCTCATCCTCACAGGCGCGACGGGCCTTACAGGCTCCGGCGTCTTAGACGCCATGATCAAGATGAAGGATATCACCAAGATCTCCATCCTTAGCCGGAGGCCGGTCAAGATGGCCGAGGACGTCCAAGACCAGCGCATTCACGTGATCATCCACAAAGATTTCGAGAAGTACGATTCCGAAGTGCTGTCGCAGTTGCGGGGGGCCAGGGGGTGTGTGTGGGCTCTCGGAATCAGTCAGACCCAAGTCGGTAAAGAGTGAGCGAGCATCTCGCGTCGTCTCTGCATAGGCGGTTTGACCGTGGCTTACGGGATTGCAGGGAGTATATCAAGATCACGAAGGACTACGCTTTGGCGGCGTCGGAGGCTTTTCAGACGTTGGCCTCGGAGAACGAGCCCTTTAGTTTTGTTTACGTGTCTGGCAACGGGGCGACGTTGGAACCGGGCCGGTTCTCGCCCGTCTTCGCCCGGGTGAAAGGCGAAACCGAACTGGCGTTGGCCGAGATGCGGAAGACGAATCCCTGGTTCCACGCCATCTCTACTCGGCCTGCAGTCATAGATCCTGCTACCCATCACGCCATCAAACCTTACATCCCCACGCCCTCCTTTTCCATAGGAATCGGACGTGCAATTCTCGGTCCAGCCGTTAGGGTGGGGCTACCTAAGCTATATAGTCCCACGGAAGAGCTTGGGCGGATCTTGACGGAGCTAGCCATGGGCAAACATACAGACCGGTTTACGGGGAAGGACATTCAGAAGGTCGGCGAGTTCCCGATTCTCGAGAATTCCGCCATTAGGAGATTGGCGGCATCGAGCGAGTAAAAGCCAACCATCCTCCAAGCGCTTGTAGAGCGTTCCTGTTTCTTTTAGTAGCCGACCTACCATGTGATACCATCTGCTTCTGACACTCCGATCAACCCCGTCTTCCAACGTTATCTCTCACTCTCGAATCCTTGTGTCATTTACTCCGTGATGTATTGTGGCTACCGTGATACCACCCGTGTTGTCTCCTTGATGATTCATATCACTTCCGAAGTGGGTGGCTTAGACAACCTAATTGGTTGTGGCATAGGACAATCTCAACCACTGTCCAGACGGGGCTGGTCCAGTTTAGATGGTCACTTCGTTCTTACCCTATGCCATCCAACGTTGTTCGAGGAAACACGGGTACCTCGGATGATCCAAAACGGTCTATGCTGCCTCTCCCCACAAGATCCATAAACTTTTTGCCACCTCCTGGTCATGATTGGCTTGTATCTCGGTGAGTTCCGGTAAGCGAATCCATGTAATCAGAAGCTTTCTAGATTTCGTACCATGGAAAAAAAGCATGTCTGCACCGCATATATATCTGAAACAGCGAGCTAGAGCTTTCCACATTACTTAGGATACGAGTAGCGGAGTAGCTTTCCAGACTTTCTCCAGTAGAAAGTACGGAACAGACACCGCGTATACACCGTGGATAGAAGGGTATCATATACACAAAATGGATATAATAAGGTAATTAAAGGAGGAGATTCTAAGTTCTTGTTAATTTTGACCTGTGCTGAAGTTTGTAAGTTATGGGCGTATCCTGATCTTGACAGCATGCTTGATACATTCAGTTAGCAAGAACTTAACCCGAGGCGAAGTAAAGAATAACCCTTTCATAAATTGGTTATAGTGTCATATGGCTCGCGTCATTACTCTTACTTTATCTATTAGTGATCTCCTCTCAGATTCACGGTGCTGGTGGAATAGCTACGATCATCCTAGTGTTTGCTTAGCAGTCGCCTCCTTCTAACCCACCAAGCTTGCGCACAGACGACAACGTCCTCTTTACGATATGAAGATGTCGCGAAGGTGGCAGAAAGCCACCTATCGTATTATTCGCTCCGTGGCGTCGTACCGCCTGAAAGTGGTGTGGGAGCTGTTACTCGTCCTCTTAGCTTCCCTTCATACGATATTTAGATTTCCATACCATTAGGCGTGGCCTACCACACATGCAATCGTACAACACGTGGACATGCAACATAAAGATGGGTTGCGAGGATTAGGGTGGATTAATGAGTATGATTCGCATCCTCCTAAGGCTACCCCTGCTTCATGCTAGGAACCTTTGCGTAAGCCAGCTAGATGACGCAAGATTGGAGCCCCTGAGATTGAGATTGATTCCTACACTTAGTAAGATCAAGTACGATCTGACCCCATGGCATCTTTGGTAGATGCTTGGATGACCGAAGATCGATGTACGCGAACGGCTTGTAACCTACGTGCTCTGGCGCCTCGGGGCGAGACGATATCAGCCGCTGCGAACCACGCATCCGGGGCAGCGATGATTCGATGCCTACGTCTAGCGGTTATATAACCACGAAAGTAACGAGTGAACGAGGAGTCCCAACACCGTATCACTTGCCACCTAAGAATATGGCTAGCGCTAAGGCTAACGGGCTCTCATATTCCCAGACGCCTAGCTTTGGTGACGGGGCCGTGTTTCTGCAGAAATATCCTGAAACAGTTGATACTTCGGTACGGCTTCTGTCGTAGACAATCCAGCTGCTTTTTCTCGTATACTCCACAGATAACAGATTATACACTGGTTAGCATACGCCACGAGTTTCGCCTGGCGTGTATCATAGAGAAGACCACTCAGTCATCGATGTGGTACTAGCTGTTGACATGCGCAGCCAGGGCCCAGACGGGCGCTATCAGGCTACGGTCCCACATGCAGTATCTCCTGTCTTTTAAACAGCCACGTGACTCAGCCTCCAAAATGCTACCCGAACTCCTTTACCCTAGTTCCCCTATCCCACACATTTTGGACTATATAAAAAAAGGGTCACCATCGGTTGATTAGTCTAGTGGTCAGGACGTGGGATTCTGAAGTGTGAATCACGCACATTCCGGAAACGTGTAGCCCACACTCTCTAAGTTCACTCTGAGAGGGAATTCCCGAAGCCCCGGTTCGATCCCGGGATCGACCTTGCTTGCAATGCTTCAAGTTGCATTTTTTCCGCATCCTTTCCGACTTATCGGCAAGTGCTGTCTGTCTGTATTCCTCGAATCCGTTTGAGTTTATTCCAGCGGATAGTGACCATCATACTCACCTAAATTTTGCGAGTGGGGTGTAGTGAGAGAGTCACGAAAGTTTTGATGTTCGCTTCATTGCTTTTATTCCTCGCCCGATTATAATTCTCTAAACGCCCCTCCGAGCAAGGAGGTATTCAAGGTGTAATTTGAGTGAGCCCACAATCTATTGTCTATATCTATCGTGCGTCAGAGCGCCTGCTACTATCTATCAAGGTGTTTCATGTGGGTGGACCAGAGAGCAGTCCAACAGCTACCCAGTATACCTATGTGCATCAACGATTATTGGACCGGCATGTATAGCTAGCTACCCCACAGCAGGACCCCGCGAAGCTCGGCTCCACTTGGGCAACCTGAAAGGCTCGCCCTATTGTCCAAGCTAGCTGGATATCGGCGCAGAGAACGTTGAATAGAACCCCCCCGTAGGAGGATCGTATATAAGTACGCAGGCAACTACCTACCTAGCACATAGGATCCTGCCATTGACCATCTTAACACTATACCACAGGGCACAGCTAGACAGTTCCTCGTTCCAACAATGCCACAAGCGCCTTACACAGTCCGGCATGCTAGGCGAGAGGGTAAGTTAGCTACCTACGGACAATACTCGCCTTCCGCCTTTCGCTATGTCGAACGCATGTTAACAGACAACCCCGACAGACATCCCGACCATCCTCGAGCTGATCCGAGAACTGGCCGATTACGAACACGAGCGGGACGCCGTAGAAGCCACCCCGGAGACCCTATCCGCCACGATAGCGTTCGCCCCCTCAGGCGTGACCTCGACGGCCACGTCGCCCGACACGGAGCCCACCTCGCAGACGCGGCCGGCGCGGTGCCTGCTGCTCCTCAACGAGGAGGGCGAGCCAGCGGGCATGGCACTGTACTTCTACAACTACAGCACATGGCGGGCACGGCACGGCATCTACCTTGAGGACCTGTTCGTGCGGCCGAGCGAGCGCAAGAAGGGCTACGGCAAGCGGCTGCTGGTCGAGCTGGCGCGAGAGGTGGAGGCCGGCGGCGGCGGCCGGCTCGAGTGGAGCGTGCTCAAGTGGAACGAGCCAAGCATCAAGTTCTACGAGGCCATCGGTGCGAAGAAGATGGATGAGTGGGTGGGCATGAGGGTCGAGAGGGAGGGGTTGACGAAGCTGGCCGGGCTGCCGGACTAGGTAGGGTCGCTAGTTGCTTGGTAGCGAAGGGTGGATTTCTCTCCGCCTTGCGTAGCGAGTTTCGCTACTGTAGATGCTGTATATTACGACTCAGTCTTACAGAAAGCACGCGCTCCCAGGCCCGATCAAACTGGTGCCACGAGTTTCCCATTATTGTCGACGCCCTGAAAGATTCCCAGGTCCGTGGCCGCCGGTTTCGATAACTTCCGCTCGCTGCTTCCCCAAGTGACAGTCCACTTTCCCGAGCGAGGGTTCTGGGTCATGGTATTGGCCAGCTCGAAGACGCGACCGTAGATGCCGCGTCGTATCTTCCTCGATCTCATAAGGCGCACGCCGATCGGTCGACCTTGACCCCGGGGATCCTGATCCGGTTCGCCCGTCAGGCTCCTCATCTTCCGCGAGTTCTTCCTCTCGACAGCCCGCACCGGTTTCGTGACGTACTGCACCCAGTCCCGGTCCCAGTCCTCTGGATCCTTGTCGCAGGGCTCCTCCGACGTCGGTCGCGCGACGACCCTCCTCGGCCGTGTTGTCATCTCGTTCTCAGTGCCTTCTGCCCCATTGGCCAGATCCCTCAGTCGATCCCACTCCCCTTGGGGTAGTGGGGGTAATAGTTGTTTGAGGACGGAGACGTAGTGCCGTTTTAGCTTGTTCCTCGCTACCTTCTTGGGGAACGGCCGGCCGAAGGCGTTCTCGGTGGGGAGCGCACGCTTGGGATCGTAGGACCGGCGCATGGCCTGAGGCCAGTCACCGCCCTGGTGCTCGACTTGCGAGGCGGCGACGGCGTGTAGCTTGTCGACGGCCCAGTTGTCAAGCCAGTCAGGCTCGCGGCCTTCCTCGGCGGCCTCCGGGCTACTCCTTTTGTCGAGGGTCAGCGCCGGCGTTTTCGATGATTCCTTCGACGGACGGTCGTTGGATGGTGCGTCGCTCTCCAGGCTGGCGGTATTTTCGGGTGGCCGTTTGCTCAGGAATAAAGTGGCCAGTTGACGACGCCGCTTCCCGACCCTGCCGGCTGCGAGGTAACATAGATGCAACAGTCGGTCGACGTGGCCGGCGTTGGCGGAGCGTAGATAGCGCAGATAGTGATGGGCTTCGTTAACGTAAGATTTCGGGCCTTTCGTGTGTTGGCAATCGCGGTATCGAGTCTGGATGCGCGAGGCTATCCAGGGTCGGCAGAGCGGAGGTAGGTACGATGCCTCCCTGAGTAGATGCCGATATAGATGGAGGGGAGTGTTTGGATGTGGTATCTGCAGAGGCATCTTCGGTCTACTATTCCATCGTAGGTATATCGTATATCGAATTCGTAATCGGGAGAGCGGATGAGACAAGCAGTGATCCTCAGTCAAAGAGACGAAACTGAGATACAGCACTGAGGTGTGTAAGTACATATGTGGATGGAAAGCCTGTACGATTGATTCTACAATATGATGAGCGATTGACTCTCCAATGCCAGTTAATGCTCTATCGAGATAAGATATGCATTTATGATATGTCGGGTGTATGGTGTTTATATATGTATATATGTAGCTCTGTACCTTTGGCATTGACATGAAAAGTTACATACAAATCTCTTTTGACGGGATAAAGACCACTGCCGCTTTATGCAATTCCCTACCGGATGTAGTAATGCAAGCAACATGTCAATGGTGCCAAGGCACTGGGTGCATTTGCGTTAGTTGACGCTGGATGATGTGCAGAGCTTTCACAAATCCCCCGCCCTGCAGTAGACTACATGTAGGTAATCAATATGTATGTAGTAACAGGTACTTAAAGTTCCATATTGAATTGTTTAACTTAGGGCCTAGGGATAACCTTACCGTGTTCTTTCCCGTGCACTGTGCTGTGCCGGCTGGTACCCCATAATTTCGCGTAATGCTTGTTAACCGCGTCCACATCTCCCGTTTCTACTGTGGTTTACGCCTCATATTTACTTACCTTAATGGGGTGTATGGGAAGTTACAAGGCCTGCACATATCCTATTGTACACCAGCCTTGCAACCATACTAGGAGTACACAACACGGTCCTTTGCTCCCTTATCTTTCCTCCTCCCAGGTCCCAGTCGCGACTTGGACACGACCTCACGCGAAACTGACACGTCCAGCCCACCAAAATTTCTGAGCAAGTTCCTGTTCGCGGTTGCTCAATCGGCGTATCTTTAATTGATTTCCTCTTTTCGGACACCTAGATGTCAGGCACCTTGCTTTGACCAACCTTGCCCTCACCTACTACGGTACATACTTATCTCGTACAGGGTAATCGAAGAGCACTTCTTACCGGGTGTCTTCGCAATTGGTTCTTATAAGTTGTGGATAAGGTGCTAAAGTGAGATTATTATCTGCTTCGCCTAAGAGAGTGTACTTGTGTTTTATGAGAATTCGTATACGCCTACGCATACGCATACTACTCCTACACCTACACGTACACCTACTTACATAGTCAAATCGCTATACAGGGGGGCATCGTTGTCGCCTGTGTTCTTGTTGCATTCATTCCGAGGTCGACTATAACAATAACGGGCACTGTCTTGATCGGCGCACACGAATAATAAATAGCATCGTCATCTTGCCCGTCACTCAACTCACAGTAGGTATATCACCGAGTCAATTCCCGGCTACCGATCCAATCTTTAGCGCACAACGCCGGTACCTCGCTCCACGAATAAGCCCCATCAAGCCTCACCTTGTTCGAAGGGCTCAGGGATCTACCGCCAAATCCTGGACCTCAACTTTGGTCTTTATCTGCCCCCAGGCTTATCTCGCCAATATATCTATTTAGTTGATGAAAACCTCGGCCTAGAATAGAGTAAGTGGAAAAAGAAGAGAGGGCAGCTGATGGCCTTGACGACCGTCGCAACTCATGATCACCACCTACATCGCGATAATCACCAGCTTTCCGACAATTCAGCCGCCTCGGCATCCTCTTTCTCCTTGTCCGTGACCGGCCCGCCACCTCAGCGACCGACATTCCAGCATTCCGTATCCGGCAGTACCACCATTAACCCGGACGCCGCCGCGGCTTCTGCGGCAGCAAGAGGAGCCACCATGTCGCAGTCTCAACCATCTTCGCAACAATCTTTCTCCATGAGCCAACCATCCTCACAGCGCTTTCGCCAGTTTTCCGACTCCAACATGAGGATGGCAAATAGCCACAGTGGCGGTCACAATAATAACCATGAGGCACCCCAGATCTACTCCGTAGGTCCAGCCCAGACCCGGTCTATGAGGCTTGAGGTTTCCCCAATAAATTTCGACCTGGTGCGCTAACTGAGACTATCTAGGCTGTATATTCGGGTGTCGATGTGTATGAGATGGAGGTCAACGGCATCGCAGTCATGCGCCGCCGACACGATAGCTGCTTAAACGCAACACAGATCCTCAAGGTCGCCAATATCGATAAGGGGAAGCGCACGAAGATTCTGGAAAAGGAGATCCAGACGGGCGAGCACGAGAAGGTCCAAGGCGGTTACGGGAAGTATCAGGGGACATGGATCAAATTCGAGCGGGGTGTCGAGGTCTGCCGACAATACGGCGTCGAAGAGCTCCTGCGCCCCTTGTTAACCTACGATATGGGCCAGGACGGGGGTATCGCGGGCAGAGGCGACTTCAATACGCCCACCAAGGAGCAGGCGTTGGCCGCCCAGAGGAAGAGAATGTATAATGCCAACAACGAAGCGCGTACCAACGGGGTATCGGGTACCTTCTTCAAGAATATCTCGAGCACGGCGTCCAATGCGGTCGCTGCTATTAGCAAGGCCAGCAGAGCTCGCTTCGAATCCCCCGGTCCCAGAGGTCGAAACAGCCCGTCCCGGCCGCCCAGCTTCAGCCGCCAGTCCTCTATGCAGAATGCCGACGACTTCCCCGGCAACTCCCAGCAGAGTTTCGTCTCAGATTATGGGCAGAACGTAGACTCGGCTTATTCCACGCAGAACATCCAGATCTTCAACGGCGACGATCCCCCCAGAAAACGTCAGAGAGTGGTTACCCCGGCGGATAGTTTCGGTTACGCCTCGCAGTCCATGGAGATATACGCTAACAACTTCCCCGGCTCTCCTACAGAGCCTAATGAGTCCTTCATCTACTCACAGGCCGGTATCAACATCCACGAGAACGACGCCGCGCCCCTGCAGCCATTGCCATTCGAGGTCTCGCCCGAGGCCGAGCACAAGCGAAATTTGTTAATGGGTCTTTTCCTACCCTCACATGTGGAGGTTAACGAGCAGGCGCAATACGACGCCTTGTCGAATCTGGGTCCGCTAGACCTTGATTCACCCATCGACGCTAGCAGCCACACGGCCCTACACTGGGCGGCGACGCTAGCGCGTATACCGCTGTTGAAGGCTCTGATATCGGCGGGTGCGAGCCCCTATCGGGTTAACGTGTCTGGCGAGACGGCTCTTATGAGGGCGTCAGCCGTCACCAACAACTCGGATCAGGTCTCGTTCCCCGAGCTTCTGGACGTCCTGGGTAACACAATCGACATTCGCGACAACCGGGGTCGTACGGTGCTGCACCACATCGCCGTCACCAGCGCCGTCAAGGGCCGTAGCCACTCAAGCAGGTATTACCTCGAGAGCCTGCTGGAATGGGTCGTGCGCCAGGGCAGCGGCGGCGCGCCGGGCAGCCAGGGTGCGAACGGGGCGGCCGGCGCGCCGAGGATGGGCATCGGACGCTTCATGAGCGAGATCGTCAACGCCCAGGACAAGTCGGGCGACACGGCGCTCAACATCGCCGCCCGCATCGGCAACCGCAGCATCATTTCCCAGCTGCTCGAGGTCGGAGCCGACCCCAGCATTGCCAACAAGGCAGGTTTGCGGCCGGTGGATTTCGGTGTCGGCGGTGACATAAATGGAGAGGACGGCGTGGGCATGAACGGCGATATGGTCGCGGCCGACAGGATCGGTGTCGTCGGCAATAGTCAGAAGACGAGAGAAAGCAGTGACGAGATCATCACCTGTAAGTTTACCCTGCTCTTCCCCTCTCCCTAGGTTATAATGCCCTGGTTCGTCGTATCACCTATTTCGAGCTCCTAACAATCTCGCAGCAATCACGCTTCTCCTCGACGAGACGTCGGCCAGTTTCCAGTCGGAACTCAAAAAGAAGCAGCTGGACCTGGACTCTTTACATGCGTCGTTGAGAACGACTTCGACGCAATTGGGCGAAGCGCGGCGGTCGTTGGAAGCCCTGCAGACGGCCGCCAAGACACAGTTGCTGACCCGGCAGAAGATCGTCAACCTTGCCCGAGCACGCGACGAAGAACACAAGCGCCTGCTGCGCTTGGAACAGGCCCACGGGCGCTTAGATGGTGTTTCCGGCGGGGGCTGGGAGACGGAGCTCTCCTCGGTCCTCGAGAAGACAGTCAACTCCAGCCCCGTCTCAAATAGCAATATTAACGGCAGCAGTGAAGACTGCAACGCCCCCACGGCAGCGGCCTGCACCGAATTGCCACCATCGACTATTATACGAGCGCGCATTGCCGCCCTCCGGTCCCGTGCGGACGCGACGCGTAAGAACGTGGCGGCGCTGCGGGGCCGCAGCAGGGACACTGAGGTCAAGTACCGGCGGGTGGTGGCGCTGTGCACGGGCGTACCCGAAGCCGAGGTCGAGCAAGTGGTCGATAACCTGCTGCGCGCCGTGGAGAGCGAGAAGGGCGAGCTAGAGCTGGGAAGGGTGAGGAGGTTTTTGGGGGGTGTCGAAGACGGCGTCTGACGCGTTGGTTGAAATCCTGAGGCATCGCGTGGTTGGTGGGTCGGCCGGCTGGTTGGTGTTGTGGATTTTGATCCTTCTTGAGTTTTGAACGGCTGCGAGAGTCTAGGTGTTCCTAGGAGTTCCCGGGGAGTAGTAGGGAGTTGGAGTTTTGTTGTGTATCATCATCCCCTCTAGCCCGGGTTGGATGGTCCGGATGAATGCTGTCGTTTTGTTGTTGACATGTGGCATGGATGGCAAGGCGGGCAGGCGGTCAAGGGCATGTATTGCATACCTCGTGGCATTTGTACGGATTTTTATTGTTGTTTAGCTGGCCGGCCTCTTGACTTTGATGGCGAACCCTTGGCTGGTACGTACGTATGCATGGATGGACGGAGATTATCATTGTTTACCAGCTTCATCTGGGTAACAGCATTATATCTCTCTTCTTGTGGTTAAATGTCAGATATATTACCGCCACTGTAAAAAGTCATGAATGACCCGCTGGAAATGCTTGTTTATACCTCATGACTGGTGATGTAGTTTATAGAGGTGCTTCGCCATAGAGAACACAGACAAGGCGTTTACATTTCTTTGATGAACGTTTTCCTGCAGGCAGTTATGGCGGGTGGAGTGAGACGGAGTTGTCAACCTGCAAGCCCGTATTTCTTTGTTCCGCATGCACGCATGGTAAGTTGATGGACGTTTGCTCTCAACATTGCTCGACTAATCATTCTCCACGCAGAACATGTCCCTTGATCATTCAATGTCTCTTACCTCTATCTTTCTCTTGACACCTCGTTACGTAGCAACGTGAGACATAGCTTAAGCACGTAAAGTGACGAGTAGACAGGTGACCTTCTGCAGCCTTCTATTGTTCAACACTACTGTGGGAAACTGGTCCAATTTTTACCAAAGGGGGGTATCAAGATGTTAAGTATCATAACTCCAGTCGGCCCCAGCCTGCACATGCCCATGATCCCTCTCTCCAGCTTACCACATCCTACACGAAATATTTTGCCCACACCGAAACTGCTGGACGAGGGTTATCTCTCGTCCCCTTCTACTTTCACCTTATCTAGACCGACAAACCATTCGTCCCTTTGCTAAGGGTCATCAGAACCAGCAACTAACTTCGCCAACTCAACTGCGGCCCCGCTCCACTCCTTACCCTTCGCCTTGCGCACAAGCTCCCTCACCATACTCCACACAGGACCGTCGCCGTCCACACCGGCATCGGCGACGGCATCGGGAGCAGTGGCGGCAACAGTAACACGAGAGCGGGGGCCAGAGATACGGACCCGACCGCCCTCCGCCACGACGAACCCGGCGCACGCGATCCGCTGGACGCGGACGCTCGGGTGGAAGAGGTCGAGGGCGAGGTGGGCGGACAGGTAGGACGCCAGGGCTTCCATGAAGGTCTGCTGCTGTTGTTGCCGCTGCTGCGCTCCGCCGGCTCCCGTTTCGTCAACGGCGGGAGAATCGGGATTAGACCAAGACTCGGGAAGGTTCCGCCATTCCCAGCCCTCGTCGTCCCGTCCGCCTGCCAGTTTGCGGCGAAGGCGTCTGTGACTCTCCGCGTTGTCGCCGAGGGGGAATGCGTTGTCGGATTTCCTCTTATTGTTGTTGTTGTTGTTGTTGTTGTTGTTGTTGTTGTTGGTCTTGTGCCTCGTCATCGTCTGCTTTTGCCCCTGTCCGGCGGCGGCGGAGCTTTCCCTGCCGCTGTGCCCTGCTCGGTTTTTTATCTTCTCCCCGGCGCGTAGAAACCGCACTATCTCTTCAGGGGGGATAACCACCTCTATGGTTTTTAGTCCCAGCTGTGGCACTGCCTCTTTGGCCCCCTTCTCCCCCTCTTCCTCTCGAGTATCGCCTTTGACGCGGGCCGGCTCGAGGTGGAATCCAAGCGTCATTGTGACGTCTTTCTGCTGCTGTTGATGGATGGCGCCCCCCCTATCGTTCCGTGCAAGCCAGTCCTCCCAGCACTGCACCAGGGTCTGCGTGCCGAGCCGCAGGGGACTCACGCGGCAGTCGAGGGTACTGGAGAGGAAGTCCACTAGGACCGGTTTGAGGGGCGTGGGAAGCCGGAGGAGAAGTAGAGGAAGGTGGAGGAAAGTCGCTCCGCCGTCGGCCCCTTTTGTCCCTGCTGTTGTAGTCGTTTTCGACGACGTCCACGGTAAGCTCGAGATCTCCGCCTCCTGGGCGTTTTGTGCGGGGCTTGTTATATCGGGTAGTAATATGGCGCTGAATGTCGCCTTCTCGTACGCGAGCACGAGACATAGCGCCTTCTGTGGTGCCTCTCCTGCTGTCTCTTCCTCCTGCGCTCTTTGTCTCGCTCCCGCCCTGGCGTTGGCACCTCTCCTAGTTCTACCGCGCCGGCGGGATTGTTCTTCTTCCTCTGGTTCCGCGCCCGTCTCTGGCTCCACACTCGTCTCCCTGCCCTCTCGGGCCGTAGTTCCATCCCCGAGAAGCCGAGTAAGTCTAACCCATCGCCACTCGACATGCTCCAGCGCGCCGGCCCGTCCCAGCGTCGCGTCACTCTCTAGACCAGAGTTCACCTGCACGCCGCGCACTATGTCGCCGACCAAGAAATCACGCAGCCGTCTCGATAGTGTCCGTAGACGAGATGCCGTCAGGGCTTGGGAGCCGATGTGCAGGGGCGAGACGCGATACGTCGAGAACGTTGTGTTGAAGAACTGCGGCGTCGGTTCGTCGGCCGTTGCGCTCCTGTCTCCTTCTTCGTGGATGGATTCACCGTCATCCCATGACGGAGGGGAGGCGGAGCGCTGTGGTTGCGGTGCTGCTGGTAAGTCGGGCCGTGAGGGTGGGCGGCGCTTCCGTCTCTTGGGAGGCATTGCAGCTTCTCGTGAAGTCAAGAGTCGAATTTAAAGCTAAATTGGCCGGCATCTGGTGGCTGAGACCGAGAATTACGATTGCTTGACCGTACGGGCAGTCTTTCGGTCTAGTGCTTGTGCTTATTATACCTGGTAACTAGATGGGTGGAGGGGGATTTGACGCGTCGTGTCAAGATCAATTGCTGACTATTGGCTATTTGGTCATTTGAATCGAACTCTTTGGCGTGTATGACGCGTGGCATATCAATGTGCCGTCACAGAAGTGTTTTCAACCTTTGTTCGTAGAGCAGCTGTGTAGCTCTCGTACGAAATATTTGGACAAATCGTCAACATACCTATCATAATGTCCTGTCGCACTACAGCGGTAACGCCGAAAGCGACCCACTAGCGCTAATAGCGGGAGTCCCACTACGGTAATCTCCATGCACAGCCGGCAACCGGAGCCCCGGGATGGGCGTCCGGGTCGTGCCGGCTTGGTGGGTTCTACTTCTTTTATAGGCCGATCCTGCCAGATAATGAAGGTTCTATATAGTTACAGGTTCAGTATATGGGGGTGAACGTCTATATTCAGATACTTCCGGCCGAGTCGGCTTTAGCTTGTCGAGGATTGACAGCTTCGGGGATGACCGCATCACTGATGGATTTACTCGCAACTCCCCAACAATTCCCAGCTCGTCTACAAAGCCGCAGCCGAGACATGCCTGCAAAGTTGCGAGACGCTGTTATACTTCAAGGTGGTCCTCCAGGCGTGTTAGTCATGATTGATTTCGCTCGCAGGGGCATTTTTAATGGCCCGACGTCTTTTCGCATCCTTTGATATTGCTAGTTGGTCTGCTTCCCGCAGATATCGTCCTGACCCTTCGATATCCTACCCGATCCCAAGTTATCGCCTTAAATATATTGGGGCAATCCATCTTCGGGTCATTGCAGCCGACATGGCCTGTTAGGCTTTCTTATTATTCTATGATCCTCAGTAGACCCGTCTGTACTCCCCTCTTCTCCTCCCCCCGCATCGGTTAAGGATGATTCATTGTAGCTGATAGTTAACGTCCGCATTTCTTATCGGAGTGATCGTTTTGACGTCCCGGCGAGTAGTCGAAGGCTCATGTCGGTTCGGCATGCTGTAAGACAACGACATTGATTTCATTCCACGTCCTCGCTTGATACCGTCAAGGGAGGATTATTTACCCTCCGGAGCATAGGGTTCAGGAATCAGCTCACACCCCGACACTAAAGCCGAAGGAACCATCGAACAGATCGACGTCCTCGGGCGACCTGCCGCCGCGCATGGCCTTCAGCAGATACAACGCGGGAACCTCGTTCGCTTCGTAGAACTTCAACAGATTGTCCAGATCCTCGTCGGTGAGCCCGGTCATCTGGTCCCAGGAATAGGCGTCGCTGACCTTGGTCATCCACCGCATCCTCTTGGGGCCGTCTTCGGGCGCCGGAGCCACGTCCCGCAGCTTCTGCCGCAGCACGCCGATTCGCTCGATGGCGTTCCCAACGACGCCGCCCCGGGGCAGGGCGTTGGCAATCCACTTCCGAATGCTGGCCGCGAGCCGCGGCCCCTTGCCGTTCGTCGACACCATGATCTGCAGGGCGCCGTCCCGGTGCACGCTGCCGAAGTAGAAGTCGCACTCGGAGGGCACGTCGGCGATGTTGGCGGGGATGCGGCGTTCCTTGCAGAGCTTCCAGATCTGGGTCGAGGCGGGCGGGTCGTCGATGGCCACGAGCACCATCGCGGGGGATGTGGGAGCGGCGGCGGCGTCGTTGGGCACGGCATCCAGGTCAGAGGGCTGGAATACGCGGTCGACGTGCGTCACCTGCTTCTGGGCGACGCGGTGCCGGACCTCGGGGTTGAGGCCGGACGAGGGGCATACCACGGTCACGTCGGCATCGGCGTTGAGGAGGTGAAGGATGCGGCCGGCTGCTACCTGTAGAAGCTGGTAAGTTTTGAAAGATATGAAGAGGAAGTGATGCCTAAAAAGGTGGTGCTATGCTCACCTCGCCGCCGCCGATGACCAGGACATGCTTATTCTTGACCTGCCAGGCTATGATCAAGCTGCCGCCCCCCTGGACTTTGGGGAAGTCGGGCTCTTTCTTGTAGTTGAGCATAATGTCTGCCGACTTCGCTCTTCCTTTTATGTGTAGTTCTCGTTCAGCCAGCCGAAGGTGTAAAAAGGAAAGGTCATTAGTTCATAGATATAGAAATACAAGTAGACGGCTAAGTGTAGGGCGAGTCTAGGGGAAAGGTTCCCGTTATATCACTTCCTATGGTGAGTATCCTCGGAGATGCGATGACGACGCTCCAGGCCCTACGTGTATTGACAACAACATCTACGTGTATAAGTAAGAAGTACGCAGTAGTTGGCTTCAGTTAATTGCATGCGTCCATCCGTGAAAACTGTTCGACGGGGATTGGATGCTACTGTATGTACCTACATGAGTAGCAGCCCAGGAGTATGAAGGTAGGCAGCAGGTACTGATAAGGCCTTAAATTTGGAATCGTAGTGGGGTGGACTTTGCTGATAAGAACAGGTCCAAGCTTGTTAGGCGGCTCGGTTGCGTCGGGTCGAGTTGGTTGGCTACGATATACGGACATCAGTACAGACGAAGGGGGGCATTTATGTACTCGGGTGATTAATTGGTAGTTAGCAGTATACGGAATGGCTCCTGGAAAATAAGGGGGGCTGAAGAGTTGAGAGCTAACGCCAGTAACTTCACTTAGCAATCACGCGGGACGTCAATCATTGTCTCCAATACTTACGAGTAGTCCGAACGATTCTCCATCTGATAATTGAGTTTACTTACGTCGTTGCATGCAGGAGGATGCAACCTAAAATAGGCACGACACAGCACGGAACAGCACACCACGCCACAGCACAACACAACACAACACAACACAGCCTTGCATCTCCCTAACTCCCATAAGCTTCGATTCTGCTTCGTGCATATCGCAAATTGCCAACTCCAGCCAATCTCCCTGCTTCTAGCTCTCTACTTCTTTGTACGAATTTTATCCCACTCCTATAAAATCTACACTGGGGACTTTCTTGCGTTGCGACCAGGTGCATGTGGAGATTACGATAGCCAATGACTCCAGTAACCCCCCGGTCTCCTTGTTCGGTCGCGACTTTGTGATGTTATTAGGTAGCATATGTGACTGCAGAAGAAGCCAATACGCCTGGGTGGCTTTATAAGTGTTGTGTTCACCAAAAACAACACCTACGTATCATATTTCGATTGTTCACAGCTTCTATAGAACTCACATGAGCGACGGTGTGGCGACACGATACGAGGAGGGGTGCCACCTCATGGCTCTGTCGCTCCCAATTATAATACGTCATCATCTGAGCGAACCATAGCGGCGAGGAATACAATTCGAATCGACCATCATGTCCGGTCGTAAAATAGGCGGCGGCCGGATCCTAGGTACTGGGAAGGGTCTCGCTCCCCCGGCGCCTCCCCCCATACATCACCATCACCGCCGCTCAGCCAGTCCATCCGACAGCACGCTTTCTATCGGATCGCCCGACGCCTCCATATCCGCCGGAACGCCCAATCCCTTACCCGGCTTCCCTCAAGACCTAACATCCGCCGTCAATCTAGGAACCGGAGGAGGAGGGCCGAGCAATGGCGGGCCCGCGGGGCCTAGGCTCGTGTGTCCCATATGCGACGAGGAGATGTTGACCCTGTTACAACTAAACCGCCACATCGACGATAACCACCAGGAATTAGCCGAGGTCGAGCAGGACGAGGTCAAGACATGGTTCGACAAGCAGGTCCTCAAGGCCAAGAAGTTCCAGCCCCTGTCCCTCATAAACCAGAAGCTGCGCGGTCTTGATGTTTTCGAGTCTAACGAGTCCGTACCACCTCCGCCTCCCATATCCGGCCCGGTCGCTCGGGCGTCCCCTCTTCCCGAGTTGCCCTTCGACCCTGACGACATCATCACCCGGTCGCATTGGCAGCGGTCGGGCATTAATGACCTATGTACGGATCCGGCTTGCGGGAAGAGATTGGGCGCCGTGAACGGGAGCGTCAATTGCAGGAAATGCGGGCGCCTGTTCTGCGAGGAACATACCATGTACCAGATGAAGCTGTCGCGGTCGGCAGCCCACGAACCCGTGAGGGGCTACTGGTACAGAGTCTGCGAGACGTGCTATAAGTCAAGAGAAGGATATAACGATCACAATGGGCTCCTGAGAGATCATACGACAGATTTCGCTTCCATACGTCAGAAGAAGGTCGAGAGACAGGCGCTAGAAATATCACGGCTAGAAAAGAGGCTTACCAGACTGACGCAGCTTCTGGTCAACCCGCCCGAGGATATAATGACAGCGAGCGGTGGGGGTGGAGGCGGTGGTAGCTTATTATCGCCCGTGTTATCCATGCAGAGGAATCAGAGGAAGGCCATCGAACAGCTGGTTGTGACGTGGGAAGAAGATTCGAAAGTCAGCAGATGTCCCTTCTGCCAGCAGGAGTTCGGATCGTGGACGTTCAGGAGACACCACTGTCGGATATGCGGGCGAGTAGTGTGCGGTGACCCTCAGACGGCATGCTCGTCTGAAGTAGGGCTGAGCGTCGCAAATCCGGGCGCTCCTCCCACAACGGAGAAGCCGGCAGCCGGACATTCCGTCAGTCTCGATATCCGACTCTGCCGAGACTGCCGGGCAACCATCTTCGCTAAGCGCGACTTCATCAACTCGGTCAGCTACAAGCCGCCGGACCAGCGGGCTTACGAGACGCTCCGTCAGTTCGAACGCGGGATCAGGCTTCTCCTGCCCAACTTCCAGAAGGCACTGGTACCGCTGCAGGACGAGAATAGCTCTCCCTCGCGGGCACAGATCCAGGACGCCGCTAAGATCAGGAAGAGGCTGACTGATAGTTTCACCAAATACGACGCGGCGGCCCGCCGGATCCGTGACCTGAAGACGGACAGTCCGACGCAGAAGCAGCTCCAGAAGGCCATATACGCGGCAGCCTCGGCCTTCCTGCACATGCACATGCTGCCTCTGAAGAACCTACCGCGCACGCTGAGACACAATAGCAGTGGCGGGGGTAGTTCCAAGGGCGGCCGCCTCTTCTTGACCAACGGCCATCACGCCGCCTCCACCGCCAGTCCGCTGAGAGATACCGAGACGGCCAGCCAGGTGACGGACGCGGCCAGCGAGGCGAGCACGGCGGTGTCCTTACTGGAGACGGAGGAGAAGGAGCTGCGCGAGAGGCTGGTCGTGCTCGAGGAGCAGAGGTACCTCGTGCAGGGCATGATCGCCAACGCGCACGGCGCCAGGAGGTTCGAGGAGGTGAGCTCCCTAACGCGCAATGTCGAGGAGTTGGACAGGGAGATCGACGACTTCAGGGCTAGGGTCGGCGAGGTGGAGGAGAGGTGGAGGGGACTCTATGGGAATGGTGGGATATTGTAGCGGGTTACTAGATTTATTATTCGGCCTGTTTTTGTTGGCTTAGTGGAGGAGAGAAACAGCTCTTGATGGTTAGCAAGCCATATGACCAGACCGGATAGGCGAGAGAAACCGAGACGACAAATCGGCCAGGGAAGTGGCTCTTTCCGCAGCGCGCCCGTTCTACCCCCAACCCCTTCTGCTAATACGGCAGAGAAAGGACATCATTTAACTTATAAAAAGCATTGCATCGCATGGCGTTGGATAAGGGGTCAAGGGGGATCGGCGGTTTCGGTTTTGCTCTCGAGGGGAGGGCAGGAGTCGTGTTCGTTAGCATGTCTATGTGTTATGTATTAGGAAACGCGGAGAGTCGTACTGCCCGCGTTTCTCAGAACAGGGACGATGCCACTACAAATAATAGACCGACCTTGGTGTTGTGATAGGTATAGCAGGCAAAAAATTCGGTATCGACCATGGCTTTCGGAGCACGGTAGATGCACTGTGATATTTGACCTCTCACATTTCCGCTCTAGCTGTATAAGCAGTTTCCCTTCTGCGGTTCCTGTGGCAAGATCTCTTCCTTACGCCGCTCCTCTCTACCCTACCCCCAGTGTATCCTCCTAAACCCGCCTTTCATTTCCTACACTACATCTTTTACGCTTAAGCCCTCTGCCTTTCTTCAGCGAATCCCTTAGCTGCAACGCCTCTTCCCTCTCGATATCCTGTCTATCCCAGTTCCTTGGCTTCTACTCCAAGCCCCGCTCCTCAACTCTGTTATGTCTGTCCATTTTGACCGTGAGCCGTCTGTCTCGACGCCCTGTCTTTATTCTCTTCTCTCGTAAGACCTGTGATCTTATGCTGCGTCTTACTTTGGTTGCCTTTTGACTTTCTTTTTTCCCTCCGTGTGTTCCCCGTCACTTTGAGGCAGGCTCGATACATCCCTCCATGATCTGTCTGTTCATATACTTCTTACAGCGCAGGTAAGAGGACCGGGGTTGTTCATTTTGACCTTTCTCATTTAGCTTTGTGGGGGTTCTGGTCTGGCGAGGGTTGCCCGGATAGGCTTTTACGAGCTGATTCCGGCCTTTAAGGAAACGAATAGATGGTAGATCTAAGTGCTATATCAGAAGATAGCAGAATTGCCCAATTATTTTTGTCAAATACAGGTTGAATAGTCCTTAGACTCTATACCAAGCGACTACCCTTGACGGTTAAATGATTACGCAACTCTATATATTCACAGAAGGTGTGGGACGCCTTGCCCCTGTTATAGCCACGATTCTGACCCCTATTCCAACTGTTTTCGGCTTTTTCACTAGTTATCTTTTGGAATATCCAACATTACGACCTCACTTTACACAAGAGTGTTCAATTAGAGAGACGAAACAAGCAAGTAAATATGCATTCTTTTTATCCGTCATACATTTCCCCATTAGCCGAGTATCCGATTGAAGGTCAGGGTCAGTAGTAGGCATCGTCTAGCTATGGGTTGATACCCTCACGCAGCCCTAAATGGCCCGGAAAATCGCTTTTAGATAACCCAGTTCCCCTTCAGGGCAACGTCCCCGTTAGAATGGTTGTACTGATGTCAGTTTGCCTCTAATCGGATAGTACCAGCGATGCCAACTTGCGCACCCCGTTTGGTCCACTAGCTGATGTTTACCGAGACGCCCCAGAGCACTAAGTGCTCTGGACGGACTTTCGTTCTTTCTTGCGCAGCGAGAAAACAAGGCTTAACGGGGTAGAGTGCCTGTTCGTGCTCGTACAATGCGTCCGATCCCCGGTCAGTTTGACGGTTTGATTTGCTGTTCTACCGTAATACTGGTTCGTGACACAGTCGCCGCGTGGAAGTAGGCTACGGGGAATCAGAATAGCGGCAGAGAGTCCAAGGGTGTTCGAATTAACCTAACTTGTCCTTCTCGAAACACAAGGCCACTTAACAACAAGGGAATGAATATAAATAAAAGACTATCAGTCTGATATAGTGGTATGGCCGAATAGAGCTTTTGGTAAATCGAATGTATAACCAGACTGGAAGCCGGCAGCAGAAGTATGTTTCGATGGGCTAGCTATTGGGACGACTTTTGCCAGTAGCCTGAAACTCTGAATGGACGTTTTTATGGATACAGTGAATTACTACGTATATATACGGAGAGCTTCCGTGGGTTCACAAATACACGATAGCTTCGTGCCCAATGGTTAGGCAGGTGTAATTTGCAGCGAGTGGACGCAGTTCTCTTTAAAGCAAAACTGGTCTTTGCCTGCTTAGCCTAATCGACGCAATATTCTGCCCCTCAGCTTCGAGTTATGTAAACGTTTTGATCGGATTCCATATATGAGCAGAGAACTCCGAACGATGAATTCCTTTTCGTTACAACGGGCAATAACGCCACAATACTTCCAGTTCCGTAGGGCTACGGAGCGCAAAGGCCGTGTTAACGAAATTCAGGGGGTAACAAGAATAATGGTTTCCTCAACGTTTCATCTGGCGGATATTCTAGCAGGATGCCGGAATGTGGAATGGTGTGCCGCTCGTCTCTTGGTGTTAATCACAAATTGCTGTTTACCTGCTTGAGGCACTCGCAATAAAAAAGATAGCTCTACACCGGTTTAGAGTAAGACAGCGCAACATTACCCAGATGGGCGCTCATATTGCTAAGTTCAGAAGCCAAAACCCCTTAGAACAAGCTCCTCATGGTCGTATGAATCCCATCTTGAGAAGACAATATAGACATCTACTAGTAGGGTCCGCCGGCGAATAAAATCAAACTTCCAAGAAATGTGTGCTCCATGGAAGTGAAGATACCTGTTGTGCGGACACCCAATGCTACCACGACATTTCGACCAACGCTGGAATTTAACGTTACATCCTGGATGAGGAGATAGCCAACTCCAACGCTTATAACTCGGATTTCGCCCTAGATCCAACATGAGACCGGCCTAAGCTTCGAAAAGTACTACCGTCTTTTTGGCTGGTATATTGACATACAAGCCTTCGACAACGAGGCTGCGGCGCTCTACGTAAAGTCTCCCCCTCTACCGAGTATTATCAAAAGTCGATAGGCTCGATTCCGGATAGCGTATGGAGCCCATGACCAGCTTTGGAGGACAATCGATGGATTTCAAGTCTTAGTGTTCCTTGGGGAGGCGTATTTGCAGTGACAAAGTTTTAGTGGCCTGTTGTCTCACATTCTGATGGTGATCGCTCCCTAAGGCTAGCGCATACAGTCGCTCTCGCGTCAGCATAGACATCGTTGGGGTAGGCCACGACTTCTGAGAAACCTGCTTACAGTAAACTAAGGGAGCAACTTGGCCGCGTATACTGAGGCCCAAGCCTCGCTCTAGTGATTCCTCGGGGCTATGCGCCCAGTAAACGAGAATCGCCGCAGGATACATCGTCAGGCGCTGTCGTGGACTCCACGATGACAGAGCAATATGGGTCAATAGGCTATCGGCCGATGAATCTCACCTGTTACGGCTGGAAGACCCAAACATTTCCAAGACATATTGCCATACCTAGTGGCCCTTTTCAGTAATCAATGACAAGAAGTAAGACCTAATTACGGACCGAAGACGAGATGGACTACTTGCCCGTTAAAGGTCGTGGTCGAAATAATTGATAGCCTCAAGGGTGAATGATGGGACTTGAATGTATCGATTACTTTGGTCACCACCTTGCCTAACATATCGTGGGTGAACGTCTCAAATACAGGTAGACGTCGGTAAGGCTTATGATGCCCGATGACCGCACTATCTTGTTGAATGGTAACAAGGGAGAAAAATAATTATCGTCTGTTTCTTTGCTAAGAGGGTTCAATCACTTGAAAGCCGAATGCAAGATCTAGGGGCTTGAGCATAGATGTCCTCGCTCCCTTAAGATACCTAGCTGATTACTTGCTAGCCGACATATCGCAGTACATTCTAGGGAAGAAGTAGATACGTTTATCCGCAAATATCTTAGGAATGCCCAGAAGTACGATTCATACTTCGGGAACTACGCCAAATGTGTTATTTGCGATGGACTAATCCGTATTTAATTGACATACTATCTTGGGACCCACTAACCAAAAGAGTGTCAATTATTTTGATCACAACCTGCATACCTGGAAAGGCTCTGAGGGTTCGGAGCTTTGGTTCCTGTCAAGATTAGTAGCTTTCCCCCCTTCGGAAATCGCCGCCAAAAACTTTTCCTACCAGGCGCGATGGAATTCACGATAGCGTCAGTCAGGCATTATTTGGTCAGGTAATCACCCCATTTTGCAGTCCTTTGGCAGACGGTCCGAATATTCGGCAAGGTTGGAATGCCCAGTTACGGGCGGACATTTAGTGGCGGCCTATCAGGTCCCGGCTTATGCATAAACAAAAAATGGCTTGGAAAAAGAAAGAAAAGAACCCCTTAATGATCTATTCCATCGTTCTCCCAGATCTACCCTCTACACCCCTGCACCAATCTGCCAATGGCAAGCTTCGTGGAGCGAGTTAGTCTGAAGTCCTGCTATGCTTGTGTGCAGCCTAACGACCCCAAAGAGGGAAGCAGGCAAGGGAAAGAGCGGCAAGGTTACCAAGCCCCCTAGAATTTCGGGGCTTCAAGTGCCCCCCATGGACCCCATTACGAGTCGTAATGGTGCCATATGGTGGACATCTCCAAATTGAAAACTCGCCAAAGAGGCTCGAATGAACGGTGAGACGGGAACGTGCAGTACGCGCCTTGGGAGGACAGACTACCGGTGGGTAGATGCGAGGCAAGGGGTCCTAGGCTCCTTGATCCGTCTGACGGAAATCAAGATCAGGCAATGCTTTGAACCCTTGAGGGCGGAACTCAAGGACACGGCTAGGTGCATGTTTTGGAAGGCACCTCAGCCAGAGGAAATAGAATAAAATAATCAAGTATAAATAAGCAAAATGAAAGCACCTCTTCGGGGATCGAGGCAGAGTTTCCCCGCGAGGAGCTTCTCGTAAGCCTCGGGGATTTTAAACTGTTGGTCAGTGCATTGTGAGGCTACCATGCAGCACGAGAAGTGCATTCTTATGATGTGATCGTCGTCGCTTGATGTAAAACTCTAGCGCCGAGACTACATGATGATATGACGACGGGAAAAGCAAAAGAACCATAACGGCTTTGCTTACTTGACGATGAGAATAATTTTCACGTGCGGATCCGTCTACGGAAACGTGAGACAATAGCTCCTGTTCGATTTTAGCATGGGACTGTTAGTTGAAACCCAGCAGGTTGGTTTTCACGTATTGACGAAAACCGCCGGTTTGCTCGCCGCCCATGCTTAGAACCAAGTAAACGTTGCACTTATTCTTCAGCCCCCTAGAAAGGCTCGTTACCGCTACGGCTACGGCGGGTGAAAATCCCGCAGTACGGCGTCGTGTTTGCAATTGGCTGGTGTTTACTAACCACCGGATGTTGGCGGGTTGCTCGCATCATTATTGCTGCTCAGACGACGGGAAGCGGCATTGGCCCCCTACACAACTGGCGAATCGTCTTCGGCTCTGAGACCGGTTCCAAACCTCTGGTAACGGCCGCCCCCCCAAAATAATCACCCCATCCTCTCATGGCCGATCTGGGTAACGCCCGTTCCCAATCCTTTAGATCCCTGCTATGGGCGACCGAGAAGGCCTCCCGATCTCACCAGTCCTAGCCGAAGAGGAGAAGCTGGAAGATACAGAGTAGGCTGAACCGCTAAGGACGCTGTGTCCTGATTGGAAACACGCACATGAGTCGGAACTGGGGAGTTAACGATATCTTTCCGGCTTGGTGCATCATCTCATAGCCACCCGCTTACTGTGGGGAAGATTCAAGCGGCGGTCGGGTCACGATATGGCCACCAAGTCTGATCCCTCGGGTTTGCGTGTTCGGGGTTTGTACGTAGAGGTGAGTGTAGTCCGGTAATTACCGTCCCTGAAGATGCCTTTCCACCACGGTAATTACCAGCGTGTCCTAGCTACGACTCGTCGTGCGATTGGCGTTTGGTTATATAAGCCGAGGCTTCTTTGCCTGTTCACAAGATAAAACGAGGCTCGAGCGTAAACAATAAGGTCGATTGTCCTCACTTATAAAATTGTTGTAGTCCTGTACGTAGTGTTTCACGAGGTCATCCAAGCAACCCCCCATGAGGTCTAACCCCAAGGCTACGCAAGCCCGCTGTTGCAAACAAGCCTAAGCTTGTCTATTAGGTCGCACGACAGGGCATGCTTTCTGTTTTACGGACGTAAACTTGGGCCAGGTCGGAGTGCTACACGCCTTGCTGCAGGATCGAGGGACAGACCGAGATGAGGTACGCACGACGGGTGGCTGCGTGGAGGCCCTTGTCCAGGGTATCCAATTACCTCGTCACTCGAAGCCAGTAACCGAGATGTAGTTGCGTGATCCGCGTTGAGGCCGGAATTGTGGCCCTAGTTGAAACTGCTTGCGACGCCTATTCATCATAGAAAATGCTGGTGCATGCCCGGAGGCGGGACTCCACCCCCGTGGCTTTCCGCGTGGAAAGTCTAGTTGCGCATCACTCAAACAGCTGGGTCCGGGTTCCGGGTCAACCAAACGCGGAACACGGATGACTTTGTATGCCGGCAGGTGTATGGTGCGAGGATATTATGATTACGGCTCGTTGGAGAGCGGTTTTGGTATATCCTCCCAGCGCACTGAAGAAACGCCGGACGTAGTGTAAAGGCCGCTTGGCCATGACTGAAGTCTCGATATCACCAGACACCGCCGACTCTATTTCCTTTGTTGATACCCTTCATCTTTTGAAGCATTTCGAACTCTAAGAAGGCGACCACATTTTCTCGTGGGTTATGTGCATATTTCGGCTTACGGCGAACCCCCAAGATACATCGCAAGCGCCTCGCGCGTGTAGGCAGGAAGATTTTATGGCACTGGACCGTTAGAATGCCGCGACATCTAAGAAGTATATATCTCCCTCGACGCACGATCTTGTCTTTATGGTAGGAGAGAGCGTGCTGTTCCAAGCCACAGGTTCGTCGTGAAGCTGTTTCTCAATGGCAAAATTGGAAGTTCCATACATGGCCTTACGCTGCACGAGCACAACCCGTTCTCCCCATGGATCTTGTCATTGTCTCGGGATGCTCAATCCGCACAGCGTCGAGATCCACGGGACGGGAAACCGGACGACAGGGAAGTTCCCTTATTAATGATACCACCATTCTGGTTGCCCGTACATACCGGGTGATAAGGACGCAAATCCTTGCCATATTTCACATTTCTCTTCGATGACATGCTCCGGTCGCTCGGACGGTTGGGTCGTACGAGTCTGGCCCCAGGGCGGCGGCCCTGGGACGTGTAACGTGGAGGCGACCTGAGAGACCGAAGCTTGAACCTTGGCTACGCAGAAGTGAAGAACGACTAGCCAGATCGCCGAGGTGCTAAGAGGATGACTCCGTCAGAGCATGCTGCTTTCCTTTTCGTCCCCTCTTCTGCTCAATTGCGGTTGTACACATGCCTATTCATGGCGTCTGTGGTGCCCTCGTCGCACCGCATAGGAGCGATGCGGCACAGCATATTACCAAGCGCCAGGGCCCCCAATTCTGAGCTATCCCGCCGGAATGGGATGGGTGTTAGAACTGGCGGGCAGACCCTTAAAACCCTGGTGCATGATCTCCGAGCACCCAAGCGGTGTTTCTCGTCTTCTGTTGCCATTTCCAGTCAGGAGTAAAATGAAGATGATGTTTACGATGTCGCCTGCATTCGTGATTAGGCGAAGCGTGAAACGCGCGCCAAGCATCGATATTGAGGGCCCGCATACCCTGTACTCGCGACATTCCCTGTACGCTCGAGACTTTCCGCGCAGAATGGCCCTCAGTCTCTATCCGGATAGATTGGAAGAGTAGAGCATACCCACCCTAGTTCCTTCGGATGTAGACGTGAGTAGGTAGCAGATACCGCATCCATGGTGAGGGCGCCGCCCATGGTCAGCTGGATAAGGCCCGCAAATCGTATGCCGAGAAGGGACCTCCAGAGGCTTTCCCTGATTAGGTGATACCGGGCCAAAATAACCTTCAGACCCTTGCTCGTTTAGCTCCTGCGGAGTTCGGGCTGATCCGAATCTCAATACGCCGCAGATCCTAGATCCTCGTCCCCCTTGGCTGCATATGACGGGATAGCCTTGATTGGACTAGTCGGGGAAGGCTTGAATGGTGAATGGTTCACGCTGTGGGAGTACTCACCGAGAACCTCAAATCTACCTACTCTTCGGAAACTTCTTCAATGCTCCTTTAACCATGACATATAGACCTGAACAGCCCACTGGGGTTAGTTAGCTATCGAGCCTCAAAGACGAAGTCGACGACAGTAACTTCGCAAGTAACGTTTCATTCCAGCGTCTCCTGAGTCGCCTAGGGGTCTAGCATGCTAGGCGCATCCAACTAGCATGCTATAAAACTCTATATGACCTTCGAAGTAATGCTGCTTTCCTTTTGTTGAAATTACATGGTAGAGAGAGCTCTAAACGGCGAAGTCTCATTAATGGTAGGAATGTGAATGAACACCTAATGGAGCCATTTCCAAGCCGTGTGTACTACCTATAATACACCGACTCCCCTCAATATACCGGTTCGACTCGTCGAGCATCGAGGATCGAGTCAGATGTCGATTGGTCCCTAGCGACGAGGCCCCCGAAAGAGTCGGGGTTGTGTCGCAGGGATTCTCATCGCATAATCTGCGACAAACCTTACAGGGCGACCGGGGAACGATAGTACCCAGGCGCCCGGAAGCAGATCTTGTGGCTGGAGAATTTATATGCCGCCAAGTAACGTGCAGCTTGGTCGCCAGCTTCTTACAGCACACACGGCACGCCCATATCGTGCCCGCGGCCGTTAAGCGACGAAAGGGCTAGTATATCGACTATAGATGATCGCCGAACTGCTGCATGATGAAAGGGTTTAGCTACAGCTATCATGCACCCCGTAGAACATATATTTTATCTCAAACGGCTTATTAGATAGCCTGCATGTGCGACTAGAAGTAGCATAAGAAGAAAAAAATGAGAAGAGTAAAGAGCTAGATGCCGATACTGAGCTGGCGGAATCGGTGCTCTCGCCGAGCTTAGCTCATCAAGATATCCCCGTTACATTACCACGTTCCCCCTCCCAAGTGTCCCCTTAGCAATCGGCGATCATGATTCGATCAATCCAGCACGAGGATCAGATTGTCATCTAGACTTGTACGACGCTCACCGCCTAGACGCTGATAGCGGACCGTTCGCTTGATGATATCGGCGGCTCCCTGTTGAAATCATGTGAGTACGGCCGCAGGCGACGTGCGCAACATCTCGAGAAACGGGTATCACGGCCAAGGAAGCCGTGCGAGGGTGGTTCATCTCTGCGCGAGGGAGTGAGGAATGTGGAATGGTATTTCTAGGGAGGCTGTGTCTTCGGGGCGGTTTCTTGCTACGATACGTACCTTACGTGCTTCGTTTCTCGCGGCTCGGTGGTTCAATCTTTGTGAGGCTTTGATGGGAACCTAAATAGCACATTTAACGTTAGATCGATGTGACCCTGGGATCCTCCCTAAGATCTCGCGGAGACGGCCGGCTAGCCCCTTCTTCGACATGCATTCAAAGCAGGGCAATCCTTCTGCATGGCCATTATACATAGATACGTCCGCGTCTGGTTGTGGCGACAACGGAGCTGGCATGTTTTCTCTCGCAAAAATAATGTACCCATCCAGGCCCAGGGTTACACTGACTTGATTTCAAATACCTACTGTGCCAAGCCAGCTTTGCGTCTCCACCGGCAAGGCGGATCATTACGCAAATCTTGCAGGGATACCTTTTTTTCCCCTCCCACTGTAAATAATGCCTTGCAGACCTGGTCGCAACCATATCTACCCTTCGAGTACCCACAGGTTAACGTTACCGCGTCGAGAGTAGAATCTGAGCGTGTGCCAGTGCTCGAGTTTGGTGGGAATCTCGTCACTGTACTCGGTCGTCGGTCGAGACGTACACGGTACAACCAGGCTGGGTTTCCCAGCAACAGGTGGGAAGTATTGAACGGGTAGCGGACACACACCGGCGGCGGGACCTGGCACGCCTTGGCCGGGAGAAATGGAATATTTGAAAAGATTAAGATGTGAGACTGATACCTACCTATCGTGCCGTGATACAGAAGCAATTCGACCAGCAGAGTAACGAAGATGCTTTGTATTGGGGCCAGCTAACCTGTTCAGCTATCGACATGGCATTGGGCTCATCGAGTTCGGAGCCGCGACTCTGCAGTTCTCGACAAGGCAAATACCTGTAGACGTAGAAGTGGATGCCCTCCTGGATGTGATTTTCCCAGTATGCTAGTTTGTATGGATGTTCACGGTCGAGGACCGGCAAGAGGCGCTGCTCCTCGGGCTCGTCGACCTTCTGTTCCGTCGTGGAAAGCAGCCACCTCTCGCCGTCGGTCGGTCTTGTCGACTATTTAATATCTGTGAAAGTCCCACAATGCAAGGCGGGGCGAGAGATCTCTGTTGCCGTTACTCGTCTCCTTGCTTTTAGCAGCGATGGAACCCAACTCTTCAGCTTGATCGTCTTTGAGGACTCTACTCTACTTATGATAGTATATGTACGTCTGGCAGACATGATAACCACTGTCGTCGACCGCTTTCCCGTGTCTTTTGCTTGCCAACACGACCGACTCTTCTAACCGCCGAAGGGAGCAGCTTTTGCTCGAACCGACAGCTCTAGACCGGCGATACTAGAAGGACTGCTTTGCGGGCATTTTATACGTATCGCTAAGCCAACCCGAGCTTCGGCCCTGCGTCAGAGGCCGCTTATAATCATATATCACTATTAGGTGATGATTGCAAGCTACCTTGTCAGCAGCCGGTATCGGAATCTAGTCCACATACCTGTTAGTTGAGCATTCCCTTGTTCTGTCATTCCCGCCCGCCCCGCCGTACAAACACAGACCACTATGCGGCCTCGCCTACGGAATCTACGTATTGTTGATCGGTTTCATGCCTGACGTGGAAGATCCTGCCTTGCATTCCAGCAAGCGCGGAACGGCTAAGGTAGCATGGAGCGCTTGTCTCGACATCGTGCCAGCTGACCGGGAACATGCGCGGTCACCCATCGTGGAGTTCCATGGACGTTACCTTACCCGTACCAAGTTAGAAATACTTTCTGCCATTCTACATGGGTGAGATGGTAAAATACACTCCGCCCACTTGGTCCCGTTTTGCCATCCGCCAGCTGCCAGAAGTAAAGTCACATGCGGCCCCTAACCGCGGGCTGATGTCGTCGCCGCCTGTCCTGCCTGCCTGCCTGTCCTCTTTCTCCTCTGGGAAACCTGACCATTCCGAGATAAGCAATCTTGTCAGTGGCACATGCCTCTCGCTATGTAGTTGAATAGGCGTATCCTGATATGGAGGAACCCCGGGGGTACAAAAGAATACATGTTGCAATAATTTTCCCTGCAAGAAACCCCGGCAGTCCCACCCACCCTTTGAGAGTACATAGGCAGAGTACCGGGCTCTCTCGTCTCTTGGCACCCTCCCCGTTATGGGCTGCCTATATGGACACTCCCAGTCACAGATCGCCCAATAGATCCCTGAGCTAGTCCTCAACCACCGGCCAATCAGAGTTTCCGTTTCTATTACTAGCTATTACCAGTGTCGCCATCCTCACGAGAGTCTCTCAGATTCAACAAGCCACATTCAAGGGAAGCAGACGGAAAGTTCCTCCGCATAATCACCAATTCTCTCGCGGGTCTCTTTTTGCTATATCCAGTTCGAGATGATAGTTCGTCTGGCCGGCATGCCCCCACCGCTGATTTACAAGAGGAGCAGTAGCTCTCGGCCCGCATTAGACCTACTGGTCCGTAGAGCAACCAGCCCGGATACCGCTGTCTCGCTTATACCTTACGGACTGCGGCCTTCTACTTCTACGTACGCACGCACGGCTTACTTGTTCTAGCAATCGATGCCTTCCATTTACACTACTGCTGTCCTACACGCACCCTTGCCTAAGAGGTTAAATTCCTCTACTCGCACGCCCTCGTGAAGGTGTGTAAGTCGGAGCATCCTTGTCTTGTCATTCTCCAAGCGCGCTCATCTGTCCTCCTTTGCCATTTTCTCCCTCCTCTGGATAGCTCCTACGAATATCGTCATACGTACTCTTGGCCTGATAGAGACATTGCCCTGATCAGGCTCTATCCCTTTCTTCGATCTATTCCGTTTCGCAACTGTGGGGTCTGCTACTGAACATCTACCTTCCAAGCCCCTTGCTCTCAAGGTACAACCCCCCTAAAACCGCCTCCCGCAAGTGCCCTTCCGCTAATCATGGAGCCCCGGTAATGATGTGCAGCCCTCTAGGCGCTAGCATCTGGCATGTCTAACGGCCCTCACCCCTGCCGGCCTGTCTTCTCATTTCTATACATACTCAAGCCGGCGGTGCGGCAGCATTTCTTTTTTCTGCATATATACACGCAACTTGTCGACTCAACGTCACCCGCAGAGATTTCAAAAAAGAGATCCTAGACGGGACAGAAGAGTTAATAGTATCAGAGAAAGTTAGGGAACTACAATCTCGAGCTGTTTTGAGGGGAAGGCAAAAAGAAAACAGGTTACAAAAAGAAACGATAGGAGGGGGGATTTATATTTAGAGAAGCCCGAGAAGAAAGGTACATGGAATAGTAGAAGCCCGTGCAATGCAAAGGTCTCGACCTCCCACCACAGGATTCTTAACTCATATACTTCCTCCACAGTCACCAAGCACCACTACATACGCATCTATTACTCCCATCCTATCCGAGAAATGTGTTTCGAACCCATTCTCCTACCTCTTTATCCTTTTCGTGTCCCTTCAAAGAGTTCCTTCTCATCTTGTCCCAGTTTCAGGAACAGCGTCTCACACATTATCTAAGAGTTGCGTTTGTCGATGACACCGTTCTAACAATTTCGGTCCGTTTACGTCTTGTTAGTCGCCCCTCCCCCCATATATCATTTCGAGATGAGATATGACACGAACCACGCGGGTCACGCGAACCCTCGCGGGAGCTCGCACACTCCCTCTGATTGCAGCGATCTCAACTAACATTTCTGCGAACAGGTTCGGGCTGCCCGCATAGAACGGTCTCTACCCGAGGCAAATAATTGCATAGCCGGATGGGATCCCTAATGCGAAGTTTGGCATACTCTTTGTTACGACAAGCTTGAGGTCAGATATCATTTTTTTTTTTCTCCCCACGGTCAACCTGACGGGTTGGGAAAAAAAACATGTATTATAGTGCCCTCATCATCAGCTCTATTATTGATTTATGCCAACCGGAAAGAAAATAAGGAAGTAGTATCTCGTTGCGCTAACCGAGAACACAGCTTTACCCCCAGAATTTGCTGGAACTAGCCCATACTTCTGTAGGTGGGGACAGGTCTTAATAGACTTCGTCTTTCCGAAACTCGACTCACATTCAGTTTGCGTATAGCACGCCCGGCCAATGAACGACGTCGGGGCATGATTTACCCCCGCGAACTACGCTGTCAAAGACTTCAAACCCGGTGGAAGAAAGAAGCCCACTCCTATTAATCTCGCCGAAGCGGCTCCAGGAGACGGCTGATTTCTGAGCAGAGAATCAACAGCCTGTCAATTTTCAGATCTACCCTTACTGCCCGCTAGCCAGCCCTGGGAAGCGCCAGCCCAACTGAATGCTTGTTTCAGGCGCTACTTGACAGCCGGGAAAAAGCAACTCAGGTCGTCCGATAGACCGGCCCCTGCTTAAGACACTTGGGCGAGGCCCCCCATCAACAATAGAGACTACAGTTCTAACTGCCACCTATCCAGGACGCTTCAACGCACAGGGCTCTTACTTTTCTGCAACACTGCTCCCGAAACCGGTGTTTGCTCGTTCCCCTTTGGAACATCCCCCTTCATTCATTTCCCAAGGTCTATACCGAGACAGATAGCTTGATGTCTGCTGTCAAGTTTGACTATCCACCTTATAAGCTGTTCGAGGTGAGTCAGGTCCAACGCATCGATTGATATGTGACAATTCCTCGGTAGGAGGAGCCACTCACTCATACCCCTGAGATTCGGGGGATAGCGGCGTCAGTGGTTGCGGAGCTGACGAAGCATCACAGCCTCAATACCATTCTCAGAGACCAATCATCGTCGACGCTGACGCGATCGAGTCTCCCGACACGGTGACCCTCCGGTACGAGGAGGAGGCGGCCGCGAGAGCGAACAGCGGAGACCTCCGTGGGGATTCCCCGCCTGGTCTCCTGTCTATGCCTGGGTATTCGAAGCCGCAGCCGGGGCAAATGCACGGTACGTACATCTTTCCCGGAAAGGCGGAGAGTGTTGTCTAGATACTGCCGCGATAGCTTCGATTTGAGCGAGGAGCTGACGTTCGCTGTTCTCTGCCGACAGCAGCGTTTGACTCGTCTAGATCATATCCGGACCCTCAGTATCAATATTCCGCTCAGCAGTTCAACGCGGCTCAGGAGTCTGAAAATGAAGCTGCGCAACTCAATCAGATGGCCTTCGTGGCCAACAACGTGGCCAGCCAGTACATGGCATCGGTTTTGCCTACGCTGATTTCTTACCAGCCGAGCTCCGGAGTGTTTGGAACAAAGATTCTGGTCAAGATCTCAGCTGCGTATGATTTGATCGCGGTCACGAGCCATTTCTTCCTCAGTTTCGGCTCCCATAAGAGTCCGGCGCACGCGATAAGGGACACGAGTGATTCGAGCGGGTACGGGTATATAGTGAGCGCGGACGCACCGCAGCCCGCAGACACGAGGAGTGCGAGCGCCAGCGTGCCTTTATCACTTTTCGTCGAGACGTCCGAAGGGCAGACTCTGGCCAGTATCGAAGTTGGCACGTTCACGTATCATGACACTCAGGCTGGGGCTGGTGAGAGTCCGACTGATAGTGTCACGAGGAAGGACTCGAAGTCACCTGAGCAGAGGCAGAGTCCACCGAGACAGGAACCAGCGCAGCTCACAGACCCGACTACAAATAGTTTTGGCTACCCTCACACAGCTAGTCAAACCGTCCCTTCGGGTTACGACCCAAGCTTCTCGAATAACGGCACCATGCTCGGGACTTACCACCGCACGTCGTACGCGACGGATTATCACCCGCGACCGCCGCCGCTCAAGGCCTCGTCCTGGAGCCCGTACGCCTCGTCTCTCGCCGCGCATCGCAGTTCCAGAATCAGTCATCACGCCGCCTTACGTCGTCCCAGCGTGACGGCACTGCCGCCTCCGACGCCTAGCGCCCCGGCGCTGGTCAGGACTAGCTGCATACCACAAGGCGGACAGTCCATCTCCGGGCAATACAATTCTTACCACGTATCCCCGAATAAGGCCTCCTTGAATGTCCTGGGCGACCTGCAGTCTATGGAGCTGGGCTGGACGACGGAGGAGTGGGAGAACCGTCGGCGCATCGTCATGTTCAGCAAGAAACAGGTGGGGACCGAGCTGACGATCAGCTTCCGGCCCATCAGCGTTAACGAGCGCCCCGCGGGAAGCATCTGCATTAGCTGCATCTACTGGGCAGAGAAGCACGAGTGCTACGTGACCAGTGTCGACACGATATACCTCCTGGAGAAGCTGCTCTCGACGTCGAAGTTCCTCGTCGAGGAGAAGAACCGCATCCGGCGCAATCTCGAAGGGTTCCGACCTCTGACGGTCAGCAAGTCGAAAGCGGAGACCGAGGGGTTTTTCAGGATCATCATGGACTTTCCGAACCCGAGGCCGCGCAACATAGAGAAGGACGTCAAGGTATTCCCGTGGAAAATTTTGGGCCAGGCACTGAACAAGATTGTCGGGAAATACGTGAGTTCCCATATTCTTCTCATTTCAATCCCATATTTGTCGAGTGTACAGGCGACTCTCTTTAGAATGTATGCGAGTTGAGCTGACCCAGATTTTCAGTCCCTAAAGCCTTCGGCACTAACCGCAGGGCCGAGCCCGGCCTTGCTTACCCCGGTCAGCAACGCAAGCCCGGGTCTATACGCACCACCGCCGCCGTATACGCCCGCCATTCCTGACAACAGCTATTCGCATCATGAGTCTCACGCATCGCCCCGCTCGGTGTCAGGCACAGCGTCCACTTGGATCGCGTACCCCACGAGCCGCACACTATCGCCCAGCCTCAAGGCTCACTCGCCTCAGTCGGCAGGTCTACGGATACCTAATGTACCTTCGTATGCCACGATTGACTCGAGGCAGCAACAGAACCAGCACGCATACAGCGCCAACGGGCGATGGCAGGATGGCCTGACGTCCCACACACACAGCCGCTGGGATACATCAGCGGTCGCCGCTACAAACGGGTACGGCGATGGTACAGGGGCGGCCCCGTACACGAGTCACCACCAGCATCACAGTCAGGTGTATGGGAATGGCACATATGGGGAGAGTAGCCATCGCGAATGATGTCGTCACTCAGTCATTTGGACGTCGAGGAGGGGGAGGGTTTGCTTGATCCCGTATTCTGCGTAGTGTGGGACCGTAAACACACGCCCACACACTATACACACACAGCACAAGCTTGCACGCACACACCAGGCATGCGTACACGAATGAAGAAGCTCACTCATTGTTTACAAATGACCGAATGGGGGAGCCGGACGAGAGATGATATGACAAATACTCGACGACATATTTTGAAACACCAACACCTGCCTCTTCGGGTGCCTGACAGATACGGAACAGGGGGTTTCCTGAGATTCAAGGATAAATACAGAACCGCTATACATATCCGGTGTCCGTCTAAGAAGGAAAAGCTGGTTTTCTCGGCGCCGTCACAACAAGCGATGAGAAGGTCAAAAGACTCGAGAGAAAGCGTCGTCAAGTTACTGAGGAAGGGTTGTGGGGGGCTTATACGAAGTCCCATGGGTTATGGGGTTTAGTCTGGGTGGTCTGGGTGTGGGTGTGTGGGGGTGCAACCTTGCTGAGCCCCCCCTCTCCGCTCCGCCCAGACTGCCAGAGTCAGGTCACCTGTTGTGGCGCAAGCCAATCACGCTTCTTGCTAGGACTCCATCTTGCTTGAAGCGGTATACACCCCCTTTTCTGGATATTTACCCGCCTGTTACGACTTGATGACCATCGAGCAATAACGACGACCGCCTGACCCTACCCTACCCATCATCGCCTTCGTCCTACCCATCCCCTTGGCCCTTGTTGCCTTTCCGTCTCTGACTCACCTTATCTTTTATTTCTCCAATTCGACCGACTGACTACCGCCCCCCTCCCGTCGCTGCTCTTGCCAAGCCCTAGCACCGTGTTAACCCTTTCTGGTCCTGTGGCTGTTCATCCGATGGCTATTTCAACTTCATGTCAACGCGCACTGCTTGGAATGATCGACCAGACAGACAAGCCTACAGGGCATCCTGACGGTTGTTATTGGTCATGCTCGTCCCTGTCAGTCAAAGTCGGACAGGCCCCCTGCTGCATGCACATGGCCTGCAGGCGCATGCATGCATGTCTGTCGGCTGCGCGCCGCAGCCGTTGCATGACAAGACCCGTATCTTTTGCCTTCATGACTCGGTATAATGCGGATCATTTCGGCAGTCATCTTGTTTGGAGGCCTTACTATTTCTTCATCGGAGCAATTCCCTCAGTGGCATCGATGCACCCCACACTCGACATGCATACATTATTACTTATGACTAGGACGGAGGCGACGACATCTATACTACAAGATGCTGCCTAGGGGGGTAGGGTTGTTTCGACATCGTCCGTTTCATCTGGGCACGGGCGAATGAGCATGATCGACTCTGCATCTGCATAGCCATCATGGGTCCGAGGCTGTCATACGATTGCGCTAGTCGGTGCCCTGCAACAGTCGACGCTACTACTCCGATGTACTCGCGAAGGGGACTCTGACCCGCGGAGCCTATGTGGGGTATAAATGCCTGCACATGCAAGCGCCCGAGCTCGTGCTATCGCCCAACGACCTGTCACAACCTTGTCCCTCACCGAGGCTGCCAGATGAGATGAATCACATGGTACACTTGGTTGCTTTTTGCCCGCCTTCTCCTATGTGTGGGCAGCTGGTTCTCTTTCCTCTCTCGACTGCTTCCGTCTACTCGATTGTTCACCACGTGCGTTATTAGCCTTCTTGCTGGCACCTTGCAGCTCTTCTCCTAGGCTATTGGTTTGGTATGTTGGCGTCTCAGTTCCTGACAGTTACTTCGTCGGCACTCTATCGTCTCTTCTTTTCGGTACTGTTCGGCTTGCTTTCAAGCGACAGGCCTGGTACTCTTTCCTATTCCATTCAAGCTATTTCTATTTACTCTTAATTCTTTGGAGGCTCCGCGCATCGGGACATATGAATGGTTAGCCGGCGGGTTGGCAGGTGGCTGGTGAACGGTGTAGCCTTTACTTCTAGGATAGAGGTCAGTATTGCATCGGTCTCTGGTTTTACTGAAGAGGATTCTTGTAACTTCAATGGCGCTGGGATGGGGTGGGGTCCGGCCGGGTGATACATCGCGGGTAGAATGTACTGGGGAGCGGACTTGGATTTCTGGTCGGTTGTCTATCGGATGGGGATATCAACTTAGCATTATACCCTCTTCTGTTTCATTTTTTTTCTTCATCTCAAATGGTTTGAACCTTTCAAGACTATCATTTCAACTTCAACTGTCTTATGCATATCTGGGGCGCTGGGATAGGGGGTCCGTCAGGCGAACGGAGAGGAACTGCGAACCTACGCTACTATGCGTAGATATTGTCATTATTAGATGTCACAAAGGAGGATCGAAGGTGGCCCGTTGCGGACCGCATAACTCGTTCTCGAAACGAGAGGGAGATCCCACGGTAAGGGAACATGTACGTTAGCCAATAATAAGGTAATACAAACGACTGCCAAGAAATCTAGGAAGCGTAGACGGCCGACTTGACGCTTAACGCAGACTACAAATGGGGTACCGGTGAACCTTCTGGTGCATCTGAAGGGTTGGGATGCTATCAGTGCGCCTCATACATTCGTTAGGATTGATTACCTCGTTGACCCTGGACTCTCTGACCGTATCTTTCGGCAGCACACTTCCAACGTATTTAAGCGGTTATATAAGTGAATCTGGTGTGCTGGTTAGGCGTATGTACCTACACTGGATCTCCAAGCTTCGAGGCCCACGTGAGACTGTCTGGCAAGGAATGAATAGGACAATGCCAAGGCAATGCATCATAGGTGATAGAGAAGAATGTCTATAGAGAGAAGGGGCGGGGGTATCAATAAGATGTCCGAAACTATTCAGACTAGTTAAGGTCCGGCTTCATTTATTGAATGTAAGTGCCAAGTCAAATACCGTAACCCTTATTCCCTGTGACACCCGTCGCAACTCCGAGAGCACAACGGTTTGTGACTTTCGCGTGACTAGATAACCGCTAACTCTTTTAGCATCCTCTTTCCGTACAACAGCAGCAGGTAAGACATTACAGGGACATCTTACGATAATAATGTAGCCTCTGAGGCGCATGCGCAGAGCCCAAGAGATATGGGGACAATTCTTAGCCATTATATATCGGAAATCCTTGCAGTCGAAAGTGGAATTGAACTTAGTTAGACATTATCCCAAGTGGCTAGCCTAAGTCTGCCTGGGAACTGCAAGTATATCTGCCTACAGTTGTGGGTCGTCTTACCCCTTTCTAGCCCCTATTTTTCGCCCCTGTTCTTACACCTATTCCAGTATATGCTGATATTAAAGAGAAAGGGCCCTGCGATAATGAAAAAATAGGATGTTCGCTTCATGATTCTCTATCAACGCGAAAATCAACATTTAGAACCAGTTCCATTGACTTCGTTCCAGCCCATTTCCCTAACAAGTGAAGCACAATGCCTTGCTTATCATCCTACGAAGAAGACCGTAAGAGACGCGTCGGTGTGAAAGTCAACGTTCACAACAACCGTGCCAGGTGAGAAAGCTCGACTAGTTCGACACAAATCACCCGCCAGACTCCAGGTCACCATTAGGGAGCTAGATGGTCTGTCTGCATCCAACTTATTTATTAGAGGGGACCGAAGTTTCCAGTCGCCAATTCAGTTCCACGATATACTGACAAATTGACTAGACCCTATGCAACAGATAATTCATCTTGATAAGCCCGTATATGCCGTATCTTCCACTTGAATTATCACTTCCCATATCTTTCAGGAGTTATCCCCCAGCAAGCTGATCTTTGTATACGTCGATGGAAACTAGCTTAGGAGACAATGTTAAGGGATACAATCAAGATTTAGGGTCTCTATTCAGACATCATGGGGAGGATTCCGGAATGGCGCAAGCTCCAGATAACATTGAATATTTGAATATGGACTGCGCAACGAAGGCACCATACAGTAAAATCGCTTTAACTGGTTTCGGACAGCAGGGGAACAACGACGGTAACAGAACAAACCGACGATCCATCAAGGAAGGGAAGCCGATCTTTGGATTTATTGTGTTCATGTGACCTAGGAATCCTCATTGATGAGCTCGATGAATTGAAACTCCGCTCTCGAATTCGAGCTGAAGTGCTACCCCCTATACAATGACAAGCTAGAACCCCGTTCGTAGTGGTCGAACTCGACGCCATGAACCATTTAGTCTTCTTATCTCCTCACACTTAGCTATACATCCTAGTTCCTCTACTTCCAGTACTTGACGATGCCCTATTACGATGTCCCGTTAAACAGCTCTCAAGCCACATCTCAGGTAAAGCAAGCCTGGCCATGGACTTTTTTTAGCCCCTGAGTAGACGTTATATCTTCCTTCGAATTCACTACGTGCAACATTCAATAACTTCAGGCTCACCGGTTACCAATACAGGCTCAACTTGAGCCTGGGCAAGGGGTCTGGGCCTGCACTTCCAACAACTACCCATGCCCAACGTATCCCAACGCAAGTAGCCATGACAGACAGACATACAAGCTGACTCACGGGAACTTACCATTGAGAACCAAACATTGAATCCTTACCTGACGATTAACGAATCTATAGCAGATATATGGTAGCATGTGTTCTTTATCTACCGCAAATGCCTATTTATCCCTTTTAATCTACCAGACCGTCTCTACGATATAACGACGCCCCTTTTCCATGTAAAATCTACAACTATCCCCCTGTCAGTGCTCTGAATAAGTCTCATCTCTGAGCTGCACACAGCTACCGAGGTGCGGAGGAGGTAGCGAAGACCGCCGGGTATGTATGTAGTCGCCTACGGGGTCTAGGTCTCTGTATCCTCCCCCTCCGCTTCCACCACCCTCGCTATCAGACGATCTAGATTCGCAACCTCCATCTTGCCACAGGAAGCTGTTCCCTCAACCTCCTTCCACCCACCCCCCAGCTCATCCTCATCACATCACACCACATCATCCCTTCAGCTGTTCCAAGAGCCCCTCCAACACCTTCCACCCGTCGCTCCCCTCCCAGCTCTCGCGTCCCTTGCCCAGAACGCTGCGGACCGACATCCGCGCCTTCCCCTTCCACCTGCTCCCGACGCTCTCGACCTTGTCGCCGTAGTTCTCATACGCGGCAACCAGCTCGCTCGTGCGCTGCACCACGGCGTCCCAGGCTCCGGCGTCTTGGAGCCAGTCTGCTGCTGCAGCCGCGCCGGATGAGGATGAGGCCGCGGTGGTCGGGGCGAGACAGGATGACCCGCCGCCGCCGCTGACGCCCGCGCCGGATCCGCCGGCCGCGGCCCTCCACCCCTTCTCGGCGGCTTCGAGGGCGCCGGCCCAGTCGCGGCGCCAGGCGCGGAGTCGGGAAACGAGCGACCACGGTTCGGAGGTGGCCGTGAGCAGGGGGACGACGTCGTTCTCGAACAGGTCAATGACCTTGCGTTCGAGGTTGGTCCTGAGCGGCTCGTACACAGCCCCTGCTCCGTCTCCGGATCCGGCCGCCCTCCCGGTCATCTCCCTGACGAGGAGCGTGAGTATGTCGATGTCGAGCGCGTCCTCGGTCTTGCGGATGCGGAGCACGTTCCGCGTGCCAAGGATGACGTCGTCGAAGCTAGGGCTTGGGCTTAGGCTTGCCGCCAGCGTCACGACGTTGTCCCATATGCGCCAGTTGGAGTTGGCGATGGTGGCGCCGCGCTTGAAGGCCTCGAGGGCGTCGTTGAGGAGTTTGTGGGGTTGCTTGCCGAGACGGGCCGCGCGTGCCGTGCTAGGCATTATCTCTTCTTCCTTGTCGTCGGTAGCTCTTCCGGATCTGTTGGCGTCACTGTCATCGACGCCGTCCACGCTCTCCTCTTTCAGACGCCTCTCCCTGTTGACTTTGTTCTCGGTCGCCGCCTCGCGGTACCAGCTCAGCAGGGCGCTGCCGAGGTTGCTCCAGGTCCGGGCGTCCTCCTCACCCTCGCCGCCGCTCCCCGCGGTCGAAATGGCCCTCTGGAAGGCTTCGGCCGCGTCGGGGAAGTGGCCTAGCCGGAGCTCGATGTCGCCGAGCCGGCTCCACATCTCGGGGCTGAGCCTGTTGACGGCGATGGCCGCGGCGTAAGCATCGCGCGCCTTCGTCCACTCCTGGCTGCGGAGGTACAGCTCCCCAAGAGACCGCTGCGCCCGCGCAAAGCGCCGGTTGGAGATCTCCCAGGCGCGCTCATAGTGCGCGGGGTCGTTCTCGAGATCGCCCAATATGCAGAAGAGCCGGGGCGCATTCGGGGGAGCAGGTAAGCGTTCCGGGCCCCGGAAGTCAGACACCTTGAGCATCGAAATGTCAATGTCCGCATCATCGAGGTCATCTTCGCCGTCTTTTGAGTCGGGCCTGCTGCCAGTGCGGTGAAAGAGCCGCCACCGCAAAATAGCGCGGGCCTTCTCCCCACCTCCGCTACCGCGTCCATCTCGATCGTCGTCCGAATTTGCGTTGCTTGCTAGGCAGAGCGCCACCTCGGCCCAGAGCCGTAGGCGCTTAAAGATTTCGGTGGCCGAGACGAGCGATCCGACGGAAGCCCAGGCGTAGGCGAGCTCGGACTCCAAGTGCCACCGTGGTGGCGAGGCGAGAGCATTGACATATCGTAACCGCTCCTGTGCAGATGCCGACTCACTGGGCTTAGGAGCTGGTAGGAAAGAGGTTGGTTTCTTCGGTGTCGCGGAGCCGGTGGGTCGACTGTTGGTTGTCGTTAGCTCGATCAAGGGGACTTCCGATTCTGTATTTGAACCGTTGCGATTTTCAGCATCTTTGCTGGTGGTTGCAGGTGCAGGTGCCTGTGTGTCAACAATAACTTGATCCACCACGGCTTGCATCTGCAAGACGGCGCGTTCGAGCGTTCTGCTCCGGTTCAATTCGATCCGCGACCTGACTAATAGAGCCTGAGTATAAATCTGCCAATTCGATGCCTTGTCGTCGATCACTCGCACTGCGAAGGGTAGGATTTCTTCGGACGTGAGGGCGTCGGAAGGCGAGAAGGTATCTTTGAGAGTAGCCTCGGTAAGCAGGATGATCTGGTCTTCTGGCTTAAGTTTCGGTTGATTATCTGGAACGATGTCCCGTAACTGCACCGGGAGCTCAGATCTCTCCTCATCTACTCCATTCTCGTTCTTGAAGTCGATTTTCTCCAATAGCGTGTCATCGTTCAGGGGAAGAGCAGTGGGCGCAGGTTCGGATGACTTTTGTTCAGACGTATCCGTAACAGTCATCTGCAGACTCTTCGCCAGAACGACGAGCTGACTGATGTCCTTCTCCTGAAACCGCGTGCGCTTTCCGAGAGCACCGGAAAGTGCATAGACGAAACCACTGTTTTCCGTCGCCGACTGGAGAGCCCGTCTCGCCACCTTGTCATTCCCTAGCATGAGATGGGCGTTTGCCTTCTCCAGATAAAATTGTATCCGGTGCTCATGTGACCACGCGGGCGTTTCGGCGCCCCGCTCATTTTCCACCACCCTAGTCACGGAAGCTTCGGCGTCGTCCAGACTCTTCTGGATAGTCTCCTGAAGCGTCGCGACATCCGTCCAGCGCCCGCTCTTCGTGAATAGCGAGCCCGGGCCCAGGGAAGGCTGGGTAAGCAGTTTGTAATGCCAGAGGTGAACCCGGAACCGTATCCAAGAGAGATCCCCGGCTAGTGTGTCGTCCGAGTCGGCCTCCCAGGCTTCCGGCGGGTCGACAGGCAGTATGTTCCCGGAGGTGAATATGAAGCGCGCAAATCCGAAGAGCTCAATCTGGGGTATATAAGGATACACAGAGACGCCATCCGTGCCAAGCGATCTCACGCAGAGCTTCCTAAAATCCTCTAGAGGGCGCTTCAGGCCGGAGACGCCGTTTGCACCTGGCTCCTCAATGCAGCGAATCGCCTCCTGGTAAGCGGAAGCGAAGACGGCATCGCTTGCATCTGTGCCCTCGAGCACGGGGCCCGTAACATTGGCCTGCAGGAATGCGCCGAGGGAAGCAAGGCCTAGCCGAATTGCCTGTCTTCTGAATTCCCTATCACCGGTATTCAGACATCTGCCATCCCCTGTTTCGTCGTGCCCTTGTCGGTGCTGCACGACAACATCCCTCACGAATTTAGTGACTATGTCGTTCGTTAAATCATCTTTAAACACGTCCAGATATGACGTCTCGTTGAGTGCCGTGTCAATATCCTGAAGCTCCGTCGGCCATCCGGTGGAGGCCGGTTTTGCCGCTGAGTCTCGGCTGACCATATCGGGCTTTTGACACTAAACGCTGTGCTCCTGCTTCGAGTTTTCTCTCTGATTTTCGGAAACAAGCAGCAGCAGCGTTCGGATGAATGCTGTAAAATTACCTAATATTCATCAGATACCAAGATATTAACAAGATATTTACCGAAGATAACTGGTAATTCATTCTCGACGGTATGCTTATCGCTCCATGCTCCCCCCCGTTTATCTTCTACACTAATAAGATAAATAGGTTTGTGAATAATTTTCCCAATGCCCTCTGTGACGTACGCGGGGGAGGGGGAGAGAGATGCTTACTTAAGAGCAGGCCATGGTCTGTGCGTCAGTGTGCGGCGACTGTGTGAATCCTTGCATAGAATTATGCACAAATGAAGAATAATGCCACTTGCCGGATAGGAGGTTCTCAGGTCTCAACACAAAACTGCTGACTAGTAGGCATACACATGGCTGCCGCAATCATCGGCTCTATCTTCCATATAACACTGGCATCATAACTGAATGCCACCTAAACTTAGTCTACTCGTCACAACAAAGAGCATACGCAAACGCGCTTAACAGATAGATAACTATCTAGCAAGTAGCGTACATGGCTGAGCCTCATAATCAGATAGAGAGACTCCGCTGGTTACAACGCTACTATCCGCGCTTTGAACCACAACCCCGGCCATCGTAGATAAGTGATCTGCCCTCAGACCACATCCACTACAATAGACTCTCATTTCTTCCCCTTCTTGCGACCGGGCACCACCTTGAAGCCGGCGGCCTGCATGATACTAGCATCGCTGGGGCTGGATTCCTTGTGGTTACTCTTCTTGGCCACCTCGTTCCAGCCGCCGGTGCTGGTCGACTGGTTGTCTCCCAACGGGCTGCTGGCGGGCGCACTAGACCTTTCGACCACGCCCTTCTCCGCGAGGTTTTTACGTCGGATGAACTCCTGTGCGAAGTGGCGCCCGTCCATGGTCTTCGAGTTGGCGTACACTGCATCGGCAATAATATCCGCTTGGGCGGGGAACGCCATGAGAGTCGAGGCAAATGTGCTAACTGTCAAGTAGTATTATTAGTTACCCGACCTCAGATGTCGCAAGGGGAGTAGAATACTTACTGTCCGTAACACCAGTGATTCCCCGGCTCAGCTGGTTGTGAAGCCACTTGTTGAACTCCTCCATGGCTTCGGACTTGGCGTTGCCCGCCGAGGAGCTTGCCGGCTTGGTCGCAGGCTTGGCGGGAGCAGCCGCGACAGTGTTGGCTGCGGTAACGGCCGCCTTGATGTTCGGGGTGCTGGTCGTGCGGCCTTGGGCGGGGCCCGTGGGAATTTTCACCTTCCCGCCGGCTCCCACCGTAGCCCAGCCCGCACCGGGCGAAGCAGCGGCGCTGCCACCAGGTGGCTGGCTGGGTACGGGAGCAGCATTGGGCTTGCTAGCCAGATCGGCATAGCGCTTGCCAGCCGCAGACGCCACGCCGGTCTGCACCGCGGTTTCCTTGGCTTTCAATTTTCGAGCCTCCTCTTCACGTTGGATCTCGGCGAGCGTCTTCTTCTTGTCCGAAGCCTGGGCGGCCGCGCTCGCTCCGGGTGCTGTGCCCTTGACGGCTGCGGGCTTAGCCCACGGGCTGGTCGGCGGACCGATGTTGGCCGGAGACGCGGTTCCCCAGGTGCTCGTAGTCGGGAGACCCGAAGCGATAGCGGCCGCCTTCTCGCGTTCACGAGCAGCCTCCTGCTCGAGCACCGCGCGACGTGCGAGGGCAGCGGCCTCCTCGGCCTTGGCAGCCTTGGCGGCTTCGGCGGCTTGGATCTCCTTCAGGCTGGGTCCCTTGTGGTGCGACTCGGATGCGGCGTCCTTGGCCCAAGGAGCCAGCGGCGGGGGTTGCACTGTGGCAGACGAGGGCGTCACGTCGGGGGTATCAGAACGAGAGCTTGTCGCATACTGCTCGGGAAGGTTGGACTTGAGGCGCTGAGGAGCGGGAGCGGGTAGAGGCGTGGCCGACTGAGGCGGCGGGAAAGGCATCGGGAGCCCGCTCAACTTGGCCGCCGCGGCCGCAGCCTGCGCCTGCTGGTATTGCTTGTGAGCAGACTCCTGGGCTGCGGCACGACGGTGGTCGCTGCCACGCTCTGCCGGCTCGTCGGCACTGCGTTGCGGCTCGGTCGGTCGCGCGGTGGGACTGGGGGGGGACGGGCTTCGCTCGACCGTCTTCTGTTGGGCGTTCGTAGGCTGCTGCTCCGCCATTTGGGCGTCGCGCTGCGCTCTTAACTGCTCGAATTCCTGCAGTCGTCCCCGAAAGCCTTGTTCGTCTTCAATCAGGTCCCCGGTTCCGGGAAGCTGTCCCCGTAGGCTGCCCTCTGCCGGAGGCATGCCGATCGGCTGCTGTTGCTGCTGGAGCGCATTGACACTCAGACCCCCTTTGTTCTGTAGGCCAGCCAGCAGCTGGCGTTCGGGCTCCGACAGGTGCGCGAGGTCTTCATCACGAAATAACTCACGGGAAGGTCCGGCGTTGCCGGGTGCGGAAGGCGTGGTCTGCGAGTCGAAGAAGGTCCCCCCCGACCCGATCGCACCGATAGGCGGCTGCGGGGGCATCGTTATAGGTGAAGTGATGCTGCCGAAACTCGGCTGGCTGTGCAGGCTGTGGGCGCTGGAATGGTGATGCAGATTAGGAACGCCCTGGACCTGCATCCGGGCCAAGGATTGCTGGCTCGCCAGGTACTCCCGCTGGCGGGCCAGCAGGAACTGTTCCTCCTGCTTGCGCCTCTCGAGATTATTCTGTTCTTCCGCCGTCAACGTCCTACCGAAGCTGGGGAACGCACCAACCAGTGGCGGCTGGATCACGCCGCCGCTGCTCGGGGAGAACGGACCAGTCTGGGAGGGCGGCCCGTGGGGAATGCCGATCTGGGGAACCAAGAACGGCTCGCGCGAGTTGCCGATGCGTCTGATCAGCTGGCCCAGCGGCTCGAATTCGGCATCCTCTAACTTCTTGACACGTAGGTTAGGCGTGAAGAACTGCGCTTTGTACCAATCGTTCATCTCGAGACCGGTGAAGGGACCTTGCTGATTGCCCTGAGGATCGAGGTAAACCCATCTCATACGATCGGGCATGACCATCGTGCGCGCCTGGGCAGACGGAGGCTCGGACGGTTGACCGCCAGAGAACGGAGCGTTGGTAGTCGGCGTAAACGCCTGGCCGGGAGCGGCGGACGAGATACCACCGTGTAGAGGTTCGGATGAACCCGGCGTTCGGCTCTGCTCCGGCGGGTTAAACATGTCGGCAAAGATACCTCTGCCGCCGCGGAGGGGGCTCTCGGCCTCGCGGACATGATCGACAAGCGGGTTTCGGCCGATAGCGCCGAGGGGGTTGCTCTGGCGCAGGTCAGGGATCGAATCGCTCATGTTGCTGTCGTTATCATGAGCATGCATCTGGGCTTGCATAGCAGGGGGAAACAGAGAACCGAGTTTGCTGCCGCGGCTGATGGAGCCAGAGCCGCCAAGACCTGTCGAGGTGGCGGGACCGAAGACGCCGCTGAGACTACCGAGACTTGGAGACTGGATATCGCCCACAGACCCGAAGAGCGAACCGCCGAATCCCGGCAAACCGCCGCCGCGCTCGCGATCGGGAGTGCCGGACGAAGGCCAGCCTGTCAGATTACCTAACGGCGGATAGGTCTTCGCGCCGACGCTCGAGGTCTGACTACGATCACTGCCGTCGAAGGCCGCGTGACCGAAAGCTCGCTGCAGGTTTGTGAAGCCGGAGACATGCTCGGGGATGCCACCGAAGCCGTGAGACTTGTCGCCGCCGTCATCATGCTCGCCACGATCGCCGGGTGGGCTTCGAAACGGGTTCGTCTCGGAGGGGCTCAGGGGCTCGTTGTCATGATCCGGATGGCTGCCGAGGTTAAGGCCGGACATACCGAAATCCGCCGCGGAGCCTTTCACGGGAGTGTCAAAACCCTGGTTGCGGAGGGCCTGGTGCGTCATGGGTGGCGGGCTCGTGTCTTGGGCACCCCCGAGCGCGGCGCTCCCTGCGTGACCCTCATCGCCGAACGGGTCAGTGTCGGTTCTCGGACGGGAGCGCCACGGACGGCTGAGATCGACACCAGAACTCTCTTCCTTCTTGTTGTCGGAACCGTCCTTTGGAATGAGATGTGCCAGGCGACTTTCACCACGCGTAGGTCCCGGTCGCCTCTCGCCGACGGCGGAACCCGGATGAACGAAGTTGCCAAAGCTGCCCATGCCGGAAGCACCGCCCGGCGACGGCGCCTGCCAGGGCGAAGACGGGCCCAGCGCCGTAACGCCCGTGGTCGTGTTGTTTCGCATGAGGCCGCCGAAGGGGAGGGATTTGGGGGGTCCGGCATCGCGTTGGTTCGAATCGTCGTCGGGCTCCGAATCCTTCAGATCCACGTTCTTTCGGTTAAACCAGTAGGACGGATCGTCGCGGGAAGGCCGGGCGGCCGTGGTCGGTGAAACCAGACCACCACCGCCGGAAAATGGATTCGTGTCGGTTGTCTCACGTCGTCTCGTACCTGGTCTAGAGGCAGACGAGGGCGAGTTCAACCCGAAGTTGTTGGGTCCGCCGTGCGAGACGGACGTCTTGCGGCCATTCAGTACTCCCCCTCCCTGATGATTTCCGTCCTTGTTCTGCAGAGGCGGCTTTAGCGTCGAATTTACATCGGACTCGAACAACTATGCTAGGGTCAGCTCGAACGGTCACGCACGTGCACTTGTCCTTTGGGAGGTGCGCAGTGCCGGAAGGAATAGTCTGCCCACCTCTTTCTCCTCGGAAGACATCTCCTGCAGGCCGACCGCCTTGACAGACCCGGCAGTATTCCAGCAAAGATCCGGCTCTTGAGGAGCGACATGCGTATCGGCGCTTTTCCCCCAACCTCTCGCCGAAGTGCCATTAGCATGTCCGGGATTCCAGCCCGGGAGGAAGAGGGACGAGACATCTGGGTGATTAGAGCTGGACTGCTCGGATGTAGCGAAGATCGACAATATCTGGTCTCTCGAATATCTCGGAGGGTTCGTAACATTTTCAACGTTGGTGGAACCGACAGGCATCGCTGAAACAATAGCAGGATCCGAGACGCCTGACTGGATGGACTCGGTCGAAGCCTGCATCTGGTTTGACGTCTGGCTCGAAGGTGTCGTAGATGCCCGGCGGAAAGTGAGAGTGCCGTTAGTGGATCGACCCTGTCTAGACCTGCATAGAGTTTAGAGTAGAGTATCAGCAGAAGAAGCAAGTTGAATACGAAGCGAAGATCAACAACCAGCCACCCGCAAGTCTGTCTCGAAATGAATCGCGCATGCCAAGGCGTTTTGTATTGTGTGCGAGGGGCGCTCCACGGACTCCAAGGGACATCCCAGGCCTCCATACAAGAGGGGTGCGAGGTCACATTCAGTCTTCAGCGCGCGAGGGTAGATGGCAATGGCGAGATAGAGGGAGACGTGGTAGATTTGACATGATACAACTTCTGCATCTACCTCTGCGCATTCAAGAAAAGAAAGGGCGACCAAAGGGCAAAGACATGGACTTACCAATCTCCGCTAGTATTTCCGCGTCCGTCAGATCTCGTACCACCCCTCGCGTCACGGCTTGTGTTCTGTCCAGCGGCTGCAGAGGCAAAGCTCGAAGGTAGATTTGAAGGCATGATGCTGATGATGGTGGTGATGTATGATTGTTATCAATTAGGTGACAGGCTGGCCGACACAAAAATATACAGTGGCGTCCAAAGCGATCCGAGATACTTAAATAGTCGAAGGATTCTCGGTGGAGATATGAGGTTGTGTGTCGATGAACGTTTTTTTCGCGTGTGAAATGTTGGTACTGATCGCGGTTCGCGCAGAAAAAGTACGTAGGTAGCTGGAGATGTGGACGGGCGGATCGAAAGATGATCGGCTCGAAAGCGGGATAAATGGCTGCTGCTGTACTATAATACCAGCCGGGACTTAGCATGCGTCCAGTAAGAAAATTAAAATATTCTCTTTCTTTCTCTTTTCTCTTCTTCGGGGTCAAGATTCCCTTGAATGTTGGCTTTTATCGAAGATATGTTGACATAATATGCACAGGTCACGTAGGTATTGTCTTTTGGTAGAAAGGCGGGAAGAAATGCGGCGTACCTTTGTGTATGTATCTTATGCGGTGGTTGTGGTGGTAATTGTCTGATGATTCAATTTGTGTTGTGGAGGTGACGGCGACTTCCCTCATTTTTCCTTATTGACATTTCAGATAGTTATCGAAGATTTCCTATCAAGAACAGAGGGATTATCAACGATTTTCAAATGGCCGACAGCTGGCCGGTTTCCAGCCTAGCAAGGCATCCAGTCTAACCGGTTGAAGCCTTCATTAATGTTGAACCACCCCAGCCCTGCAGCCCTGAAGTGGCAAGGAGGAGACGCACGAGCCTCCATCGAAGTTTAAAACAGGTTAGTCATTCCGCCATTTTACCTGGTGCCTAGCCTTGCCGAAAATTTAAACCTTAAAATTGCAGCATCAATCTTTCTCAGTATGTATTTATCCAGAAGGTTACAATTACTACTTCCACAATGTAGAACGAATTAAGCATAGCATCGATTCTCTTAAAGGAGCACAGCCTACTTATCAGGATTATATGCAAAACCCCTGGAAATAGAATCTCCTTATGGAGGCACAACGCCATCCGAGACTTGGCCAGCTCGTAGTTTATCTACAGGCTGTCATTACTGTATCAGCTAAAAGGGAACTGATAACAAGGCTCTACTTAGAAACAGAATTTTATTGTGTGACAGCACAGTAGTGCCGTCTCACTATCTAAGGCATCCATTGCTACAGTATGTGACTCATTGCCACTGCATATCATCTATATGCGTACTACTATGGCTCCTGTCCTATTTATGGATCCATTGCGACGCGTTATGAGGGCAGAGGGTGCAATCTCTGTCATCTGGTGAATGTGGAAATGCAGGGTTGACCTGAGCGTTGGGATTATCACATGTCACCCCTTTTGCGAACTGAATGGTAAGGCTCAAAGGCATACCATTGCTTCATTGCCCAACCAGCATGGTGACATACCGAGATACTGTAAGAGCACTACTGGTCATATATTAGTCTAATTAGGTATTGAAAATACTTAAGTAACTCCAGGTATACATTGGTTAACTGAAGTGTGGTGAACGGACCTCTTTTAAGACCTGCAAAGGACGGAAGTTAAAAGGGGTATGAGCGTTTCTGTCGCTGGCAGTGCACAAAAGGATGTACCCCTCTCTTGTGTTAGAGTATATCTCAGGCACTAAGGAGGAGTTAGACGCGGTCGTCACACATTGCATTCGAGAGAAGCATTTCCGATGCGGCAGCGGTCCTAGTGGCAGAAACCCCTATATCCATCCGGTGCAGCTGCATCATGCCGTGAGCTAGCAAGGCTTCTGGCACCCACACGGGACCACGCTCAGCTGGCCAATGAAGTGGTCTACGGTACGTTCGAGAGCTTCGGCCTTGTCAACAACGAGCCGTATCAAATTCCGAAGATGGAGTCTGAGGGCTTACGGCCATGAGGCGTAGGCGGACAATGCGAGCTTTGGGGGGCCCGGAGCCCCGGTATGGACTAAACCCGCAGCTCTCGCCTGCGTATAGGCCCTGTGGGAAATCAGCTTGTGCGAGTGCGTATATCACGAACGATTGGCTGTGAGTATATAAATCAACAGCATTTATTCCGTGGGAAATGATGTGTCCGTTATGGAATTCGTTCTGCGGAAGCGAGAGGCAGGAGACCTCCGCCATTAGTATATGAGTGATTAGGCAACTCCTACAACCATATTTCTTGGCCACTAAGCCATATTCAAGTGTCTTCGGTGATCTCAAGGCTCAGAAGGCAATTTTAAGCAGAGAGGGCATTCGCGATCCCGTGACAAGTTACAAGTGTCTAATGTGTGAATAAGCTGGCCGTCAAGAATGTGTCGACGCTGGCTCGACAGACCGCTCTCCATTCTAGGGGGTTTGTCAAAGGACTTCCCAAAGGAGAGACAGGATGCCGAAGAACAACCCCCCTCCGTCAAATCCCAATTGCCTTCCGCAGCTGTTGTGGAAATAGATCGGACTCTCCAAAGATGGCCTGTTGAGAATTCGTCGCTTCGGCAGGAGATATAATTCGGTCGCCGTGAACGTGAACTGCATTCTAGTTCCGGGTATTCTCCTGACTTTCTCGGTTACCGGGTTCCATTTCACCAAGTGTGCTCTGGCAAAGCTTCCTGAGCGTGGAGTCGTAGACTAACGATTAGTACCAGGTGAATAGAACTTACTATGGCTACTACTTGGGCCCACTAATTCGAAGTCTCATATCTTTAAAGGATGTTATTCTTTCTTGGTTTAGTAGTTACGCCGCCTCGCTCACGATATTTACGAGCGGGGCACTCGTCGGGAAAAGGGGCGCGGATGCGAATATGCGCGATTTCTCATACGCACATAATCAGGAATGCGGACGTATGTCTAAAGACCATTATCCAGCCTCAGAGCCAAGGGAATAGTAAAGGTCGGAGGTCCAGATGATGAAGTCCTGCTCAACTGGAATAAACGTGCGTATGAGCATTGCCTGTTCAAAAACATGCGGAGCGTTCCCAATAATGTAACGCTCTGCACAGCAGTCCTACTGTACCTGAACATCTCCATGCTAGTCGTTCGTAGCCAACAGTATCAACAGTAACACAGTATTGAGCAAATCGTTCCGTAATAATAAACATGTGTCAGAAGTATTGTTCCCTGGGGCATGATCACTATTGGGTTGTGCATGTACAATAATGGCATAATGCAATAGGCTTGTTGTCGAATAAGTGACTTGTTTAGCGTCTATATATAAGAAGCCCGGACCTCTTTAATAGCACTCCCATCTTGTAACAATACAAAGTCATCGCCGTACTCACGAAAACCGAAAGAGCCTTTGTGAATCGTTCATTACCGTACTCGCGAAAACAGAAAGAACCCTTTACCAATCGCGCCCCTTTCGCACGGAAACCGAACCTTACAAGGCTTTTCGCTATGTTACCTTGGATTTTCAGTCTCCTCAGGTGGTTTGTCCCCCATCTTGTGCTTGTGGGTTTCGCCCTCACGACCCTCAGGTACTTCTTCTTTGGGGATGTAGATGTGAGCTTACACGTTTTGGGGCATTTTCGCCTTCCGCTACACGCGCCTTCTCGTGCACTGTATAGCATACTTTTGCTACCGCCCTGCGCCGGTACATGGTCATCCACTCTACCAGGGCGAAGACTGCACCGTCGTCGTCCCTACCGTCGATCCCAGTGTGAAGGATTTTATCGAATGCATCGCCTGCATCTGCCGTAACAAGCCTCGCAGCATTATGGTCGTGTCGGTAGGCAAGGGAGTACGAAATGCTTGCCGAGGCTTCCCTCGCCCAGCTCCGCCACTAGTATCCCTAGATCAACTGGCGTATCCTTAGCACCGAAGAGGCAACAAGTATCGCCAAATTGGCTTGGCCGTGGGTGAGATCGACACCAATATTACGTTCCTGGTCGACGCCAGCGTGTTTTGGGGCCCGAACTTTTTGACCTCTGCTCTCGCTCCTTTCGAGGATATGGGTCTTTATCTCGTCGGCACCAACAAGCGGGTCCGCGTCTCTGCCCGGGATGATCTTCAGCTGTGTCTGCCGGTCGGCTTTTTCGGTTCCACCTATCTCGGCCGACACAACTTCGAGATCAGAGCCACCAACACGATAGATGGCGGTCTCTTCGCCGTCAGCGGCCGGGCAATGGGAACCAGGACCGCGTTCCTCAAGACGAGCAAGTCCTCCATGGCTTTTTGAATGAGCGAGTGAGCAGGGTCTCGGGGCGTTACTTCCCATGGCTCAATGAGCCCCTGTTCCCGGATGACGACAACTATCTAACCCGCCAGGTCATCAAGAAGGGCCACAAGATTAAGATCCAACACACCGAGGATGCGCGTGTCGAAATTGCCACCCAATCCACCTTCCCGAGGTTTTTGCAATAATGTCTTAAGGTGGGCACGCAGTACCTTCCGCAGCTATTGCGCCTCCCTGCTCACGGAACGCAAAGTATGGTACAGCCAGCCCTGGTCGGTCTACGCGATTTATATCAACGGAACGGTGAACTTCGCGCTCGGCTGCGACGGCACACTGATCTATCTTCTGCTCAAGTCCGACTACGCGGACTGAATCCTTCCGCTTGTGCTGTGGATCCTGGTAAGCAAGATCGTTAAGCTTATCCCTTACTTCGTCCACAATCCTCGCGACTTGATATTCAATCCAGCCTATATCCTATTCGCTTATTTTCATAGCTTGATCAAGTTGTTGGCCCTCTTTACCTTCTATTCGACTGAGTGATCTGGAAGAAACCTCGCGGCAGTCAATGCTGTGGTAAACCAGCCCGCTCCCCGTCACCCATATGTTAGCAACTAACTCGAGAACATCAACCGCGTTCAAACACTGTTAAGTCAGTCATGGTAGCCAATGATGAGAACGCAAGCCAGCTGAAGCATTAGCTAAGTAACCCTAGTGTCGTTGCCTTTGTTATCTCCTTTGAACGAAAGAGTGAGCGTTCGAAAGCCTAATAAATTAGGCAAACCGTCTATGCTCACGATCATTCAACAGAGATCAATTCCAACCAGATAAACATCGCCTGGCCTATACCAATCTGGAGTTGTTCTTGTGCTTTACAGTTTTCCGTCGACATAGCTCGTGTGCGAATTCCTTTTTGAAATCCACACCTTTGTTTTGCTTTCGGGGTTTTCGAAGCTGAGAACTTCGTTCCATGTTTAATTATGTCAACATGTTTACGTGGTTTACGAACGTGTGCCTTTGTTTAACCTTAGCTACGGCATCACCGCATCCAAGCGACGAAATAAATCTTTATTCATCGTTTCAAAGTCAGTTCTTTTTTTGTGACTGTATAATTGGGTACCCTCCACATAATGATAGTTCCCAGCTTTAACTAAGTACCCACCTAGCAGCATGTCTTGAGACTTCCCTCTTCTGTCATATGTCGACGTTACTTATATTAATGGTCCGTTGTCATGTAAATGTTGAAACATATACTATAGTTGTTGCGAACCGCCAGCCTTTAGCTCTTTGTGGCATAATAGGAAAATAACCAGCAAACCATGGTTACCATAGCCCTCAGAATTCAGCGCTCTACTTTGTAACCGTTAGAAATAGAGTGCTAATCGACTTGTAACCGCTACTGACGGACAATGGTTGATTCCATTGAGGTAGTGGTCGAAGCAATGCAATCCACCCAACCAACCAGCTCAGTGGGCGCAGTTGATGTCCACGTACCAGTATAAGTTATGGAAATGGAATGGGCAATACATACATATGGATGGCCACTGGTAGATTTTATGGACGTCATGGGAGGCCAGGAGGTATAAACACTCCCTGAAGGACTCGTATACGAATCAAGTAATACTTACTATGTAGGGGTCCGTACCACCGGCCCCCGCCCGAACAACCCCCAATAATTGATCAACTCCGCCCAACTCCGCCCAACTTCGCCCAACTTCGCCTAGGCCCCTCTCGCAACCAGCCCCATGCCAAGTTGTCTAACAATGTCACCCGTCCCTCATTATTATATACAACGCCACCAATATGCCCTCTGCTCCATTACGTCCATCCACGATGGGTTTAAGTGGAATAGATGACCACGAAAGCCATGGCCTAATGGGCGGAGTGAGCTCGCCAGGCCCATACTCCGTGTGCGTCGTGCAGTCGCAAAGGACTTCCAAACATATCAACTTGAGTCCTATAGCTTACCAGAACCGAGCTGTATCAAAGCCAACTCGTCGTCCATGGTTCATATTGAATTGGGCGGGTCTCTTCAGCGATTACCATTCCTTGCATAACTTATACCACTCTGTGAGTCGAGTGGGAGGTGGTCCTTTTGATGAATCTCGGGTCATACTATTCATAAAGTAGGGACACGGGGTCGCTTCGTTACAAGGCTCATAGACTCGTGTCGTCTGCGTTGCCCATACCGCCAAGATATCACCTGCGTCCGTTCGAGGTCCCTATATGCGCTAAATCACCATTTCCCACGTCGTTATATTACCCGGCTTCGGGGGCCGCGAGTCGCAAGGACTCACCGGCGACGGAAGCTTAACTCTTGGTCATTTCTCTGTGGATCCTAGTGTGCCAACATCCCGCCCGAGACTCCGGGTTTACGTGATGTGTTGGCTCCAGCAGATCGTTACGTCGAATGGCAGGTACCGTGGAACTCCAAAACGGCGAGAGGCACAGCAATGCGGCACAGCGATTCCTCGTGTGCTGATCAATGCTCTTGTCAACGAATTCAAACTAATGACGTAAAGTATTAGCCGCAAAAGCGACGCCGCTATTGCGTTGCTAGCAATGGTGTTATATAATACCCACGACAGTATTGTAGCCAAAATTGTACGGGACTACTCTTCTAGTCTAGCTTCGCTTTTATGGTCAGCTAAGTACGAGATCGTTATTGGCTATAGTTGAGCCTGATCTTCTTTGGACAGCCAGTGCAGACAGCTCTTCCTATGGCAATGTCCTTGTCTACCTGCCATCTGCTGAACAAGGATCAAAATCGTGAATATATAATGCGTAGTGTAGAACCCATTACTTGACAACATTTTTAAGTATTCAGAACACTCCGATTTCCAGACCCAACTACTCCCTTTTATACCTGTATCTCAGCAAGCCTTCCCATGTCTAGGCCACTGCCAGCATCAGAATGCAACTCCCTACTTTCTTCACTGCACTAGTAGCCCTGAGCCTGGGCGCCTCCGTATCAGCCCTCCCAGAGCAGTTGTTGCCAATGCAGGTAATGTGAAGCTCATGAGCGACAAACCGAATGCGGCATGAACGAGTACACGCCCGAGTTGCGCTCTGAAGGTGCTGAATGCAACTGCGTGATCCAAAACATGGTATGTCGTACTGACCACCGTCCTTTGAAAGCACCTCTCCATAGACTCAATAAGATGGCGTAATTTACGTTGGATCCTGTAGACGCCATTCCCGACCCGGCCCCCACCCCCCCCAAAACAACCATTTCTACTACTGCGTTGAGGCAGGTTGCACTGGCTGTGACTGCCCGCCCAGGTAAATCCAGAAGTTATCATCTATCGAATAAAAGGGGCTGGGCAGACGACGGGGCCAGACTGCTCTGCCACTGTACTTCGCAGCTTGGTGGTTAACGGCTTCCCTCCATAACTCAGTTCAGTGGCAGCAGACAGCTGTACGAGGTTTCTTCTTTACAAGACCCTCCTTTCTGTACGCGTAACATAGGGTTAATTTCAGTTATAAGATAGACTTAAAAGACACGATCTACCATGATGATATAATGCGTTTTATACCCGAGGGATTTTATTAGAAACAATTTCCTAAGGCGACCCCCCCACCAACGCTCCACCCCATCAACGCGCCACCCATTTTTGAAGCCATCAACAACACAACTCTTCAGCGCAATTAAGAATATCTTAATAATCACTTAATCAATTAAGTTCATACTAACAACCACGCATAATAATACAATCAGGATCATCGTCGCTATTTTTTTCGTTTTCGGAAGGCTCGTTTTCTTATTAATTTGGCCGAATAATAACAAAAAAATTCTTTCATAAAAGCCTTAAGCCTTATTTTTACCTTTTTAACCGATATTATTTTTACGAAAATTTTATTTAATTTGGATTATATTTTTTTACGTTTTTTAAGCTTTACTTTTTTAAAGGTTATAATTAATTAATTATTATAAATTTCGGTAATAAAAAAACGGTTCGTTTTTTCGTTAAAAACTTTCGCAAACTTACGGAATAAAAATTATATAATAAAATTTCCGAAAATTAAACTAATTTTTATTAGGGATTTTTCGATTCGGGTTAAATATTTAAATAATTTAAATATTTAAATACTTAAAATAATTATTTAGACTAAAAAATTAAAACGTAATAAGGTATTAATCGATTTCGGAATAAGTATATTTTTTTTAACGTATTTATTATTTAATATTTTTATTTTATTAATAAAATATAAACTTATTACTTTTTAGCCCTTTATAATATATTTCGAAATTATTATAATTTCGTTTTACGTTTTTGAAAACGTTTAAAAAATCGGTTTTATTTATAACTTCGGAAATCCGTCTATAATAACGTTTGCGGAATTAATAATAAAACTTTCGTTTTAAGGTAATAAATATATTTATATTAAAAGGTTAAAAAACATAAAAAACGTACGTAAGTAAAAAAATAATAAAGATTTTATTTCAAAAATATATTTATATAAAGTTTTCGGTAATATAATTATTATAGCCGTTGATAATTAAAAATTTTTATTTGCCAAAATTTTCGGATTTGGTATTAAAAATTAAAATTTTACGAAATTCTTTTAAGCCGATTTCGGTATTCGTCCAACCGTTTTTTAAAGTAATAAAATATTAACTTTCGTATATTTTATTATTCGAATCGGAAAATTATTATTATAATACGTTAGTATTATTAAAAATTACGAATAATAATAGCGAACGTCCGTTAATATTAATATATACGATTATAATAATTTATCTTTTTTTAAAAAAAATTTTACCGAAAACGAAAACGGGGTTTTTTTTATTTTTTTTATTCCGATTTCGTTTACGTTATATTGGTTCCTTTATTTAATAACCTTAATTTTCGGTAAAATAAAACGTTCGAATAAAACGTTAATAAAAGCCGGAAAAACGTTATTTAAACGTTTATAATCGATCGTCGTATTTTTAAAAATCCGTATTTTAAAATAACGACGCAAAAATCGGGTTATTTAACTTTTTCTTAAATATTTAGGGTTACCGTTATTAATTAAAAGGTATTATACGTATAAGTAAAATCGGGAATAAGATAACGTAAAATTTAATTAACCTTATACGATAACTTAATAAATTAAATTTTTTTTTTTAATTTATAATAACTTTTAACGAATTTTATTAACCTTTTTTTTCGCCGGTACATTTTCGATATAACGTATTATATATCGTTTATCGACTTAATATCTTTTAAAAGCTAAACGGAAAATTTTTTTACGTTTTATTTTAGTAATCGTTTACGCTATATGGAATTAAGCTAAAAGCTGCATATCGTTCGAAAACGTAAATTTTAATAAATAAGAAAATAAATTTTTTAATTTTTTAAAACGTTATTAAAAGGTTTTTTATAAGGAAAGAAATCAGTAAGTAGATCAACGCGTAACGCGGGTGTGGGGTGGCGCGTTGATGGGGTGGAGCGTTGGTAGGGGGGTCGCCTTAAGTGTTAGCCTGGACATTTTGTTCCTGCAATCCTAGGACCACCTAATCAAAGCGCTTGAAGCCCTGTGTCACAGTTAGGCTGATCGCCGGGAAAGGTTGCATAGAGTGTGAAAAGTATATATTGTCATCGATAATTCGGAATCTAGAGAGTGGTGGCTAGGAAGCTTTATATATACTCTGGGAGCCCCATAACAGCGTTGCTATGGGGCGAATGCATTTCCCTAAAGCTTGATAACTAAGTAAGTAACCCTTATTTTGTGATATACCCCCCAGATAAAAGGAAGATATTTTCTTAAATCTACTTATTACAGCTTTATTTAATCAGTAAATAAATATATTAATAAAAGAAAATAACGTAATTAACGAAAACGCGTAATTAATCGCACACAATAAGTATAATAATAAAAAGGTAAGCCGTATTGTTATAACCTGAGGGCTTGGCCCAAAGATAAACGGTCGGAAAGTTCGAGACCTGTCTCCGACGTAGGTCCCGGGTTACGTGACTGGCTTAAAGGTTTTAAAGGCCTTAACGCTTTAAGCCCCTTAAACCTATAATGGGCTTAAAGGTCTTAACGAGCTTAAAGATTTAAGTTACTTAAATACCTTAAGCCAAAAGTAATATATATACGTTCGTTATTTTCTTATAATTTAAATAATACCAGTTTATAATATAATTTAATTATTTAAATTATTTTTAATATTTATTATTATTAAACGTAATTATATTTTTAATTTATTAATTAAATTCCCATAATTTTATTATTAAAATAAACCGTACGATTAAAATTTAATAATTAATTAAATTAATTAACCGTTATACGTTATAAATTTTTATTTAATAATATAATTAAACTTTAACTAATATATTATACCGTTAACATATTAAATATTTAAAAACTTATTACGTAATAATATAAAAACATAATTAAAAAATTCGAAAAAGTTATTTAACGCCTTAAAGTTTAAGTTAATATTATTCGGACTAATAAAATTAAAATTAAGCTTAAAAAATCCAAACCTTATAATAAAAAAGGCAACGTATTAAGCTTCCTTACCTAAGTATATATTTATTTCTGTTTCGAAAAATTATTAATAAAACCGACAAAATCTTTACAGTTATAACGTTTTTTAAAAAAAATATTTTGGATTAATTCGAACTTACCTTATAAAATTACCTAGAAAATAAAAAATTAAATTAATAATATATTACTAAAACTTTTTTCGAATATTATATTAATTTCGAAAAAAAGTTAAAAATTAATTTCGAAAACTTAAATAAAAAAAGGATCGTAACGTAAAATGTTTTCGATTTAAAAAAAAAATTAACGTTTAAATACGTAATAATATTTAAAAACCTTCTAACTAAAGCAAAATAAATAAACGAAAAAAACGATAACCTAATTAATATTTTTTATAAAAATTAAAAAAATAACGTTAAAAACGAAATTATTAAAATAATACGCCTTATTACCCTAAACAAATATATCGTAAAGGCCGTAAAAATCGACAACCGACAATATAAACGACGATAAAAAATAAAAAAAATAGTTCGTTTCTAAACTTAAATTTATAAAAGTTAATTAAAACAAAAAACGCAACATATTTTTTATTACTTACGGAATAATACCAGGACCCATAAAATTAAAAACAGCAAAAAAAAAAAAAAAAAAAAAAAAAAAAAAAAAAAAGAAAAAAAGAAAAAAAGAAAAAAAGAAAAAAAGAAAAAAAGAAAAAAAGAAAAAAAGAAAAAAAGAAAAAAAAAAAAAAAAAAAACAATTTGCAAAATCCGTGAGGATCGGCTTGGGTACTCCGTTCGTACATATTAGTAACCGTTCCGTTTACCACCACCTTGCAGGATAATGTCCAACTACGGCCGGGCGAGGAGTATTCCGGTGACTATTTATTCATATGTCACCCGTAGAGGGCCAACCCCAGTGATTCTAACCTTGCCGCGAACCGGCGATATAGCCATCTTGAAGACGGAGTACTACAAGTAGACATGAATATTGTAACAAGTAAAGCCCGTTGGCATAAGTGGTAGGGCTGAGATAGTGGTTGCCGGGGATGGTGTGGCACTCGGAGCGAGATATAATCATCACCGCAGGGGCCGGAGCCCCACTTCGTCCGGGACCCACTCGGACAAGCTCCTGACGCCATACAGCGAAGAGGACTTGCGATCGAAGAGTCAGTGCTTGGGCAGCTGCTGGACCATATCTGGAGTACATAAAATTATAATACGATTTCTTTCGCCTGCTTCTGTGTCTTAATCCACCAGCGACCCGTTCCGATAGCGTATTAGTCATCGATTCTGACTGATGAGAGCGTAGCGGCCTGTACGGATAGCATCGAACACCATCGTAAGTCAAAGTGGCCGTCGAATTCGGAACTGAACTTTTTCTTTTTGCCCAGGATGCTACGTTTTGGTATATGCCTCCTTTACGCCCCATAGCCGAAATGCAAAGTGACCAGTCCTCAGACGGAATATCTGCTTCCTCTCGACATAGTCGTGGTAGTTGGTCTGTAGTTTCCCAATTCGTAACTTGTCGTCGTTAATCGGTAGTGCATTCGCCCCTCGGCACGCCAAAACCCAATTTACATCACGACACCGCTGTTGCTGGCAATACGAGGCCATAACTCGGCGGCCTCCTTGCCGACGGGGCCGGTAATGGCAGAGCCCTTCATCTCACCCTTGGGGTTGACGATCTGGAAGACATTCTGTCAGCATAATTCTCCACAAGACCTGTTCGAGAAGAGTGTCACGGTATAAAAAGACACATGCGCTTCCGCGAAGTAGAGCCTCCGAAGCGGACTCCGCTACCATCCGCCTTTCTCCCAGACGACTCCTACGCATGGGCTCTATAAAACAAAGCCACCACTTACCACACCAGCATTGTCCTCAAAGTACAGGAAGACACCGTCAGGTCGCTTCCAGGGCTTGGACTGTCTGACGATAACGGCGGGGTGGACCTTCTTGCGGAGCTCAGGCTTGCCCTTCTTGACGGTGGCCATGACCATGTCACCCACACCACCAGCGGGAAGTCTGTTCAGGCGGGCACCGATACCCTTCACGGAGATGATGTAGAGGTTTCGGGCGCCGGAGTTGTCGGCACAGTTCATGATAGCACCGCTATTCCTCCGTTAGCTAGTGTTCGGAATCCCAGTCGCAAAACTCTTGTGGTTATGCAGGTTCCATTCGAGGTCTTCTCGTTGACGTACACAGGAAGACCGAGCGTCATCTTTAGCTTGCCACCGGGGGCACCACGTCTATGGAGAAAAATGTTAGTAAAAGCGCATCGTCATGGTGAAAGATGAGCCCGGTGTCATTGTCGTCCCCCAAATATCCTCCAAGCGCGTGCACAAGTCGTTGAACACCTCTTTTTCGCATAATCGCGGGGCACATGTCGCTCTTTCAATGTTGTCCACCCAAGCCCTCTCTTGCTATCCCAAGTCCACATCGGCTTTCTCCCTCGGTCACCCCACGCCAATTCCTTTCATTTCCAAATTTCTCTCGGGCTCAATTCCTCGCGCTGGAAATTCTGAAATGACTTACGAAATCTTGGCCATTGCTGCTGATGTGTACGGCAACGGGGCCACGATGCGGGTGATGGGGTGGTGCTTGTCGGTATTTTGCAGTTGCCGTCCCGCAAAAATTCGATGGGGCTCCGAAATTCTTAGGTTGTTTCCCGGTTTCCGGGTAGATATACGCTAAGAAACCCTGACAAGCGGGAGCTGATAAGTAGCAGCTACACTACGCCAGGGTACAAGGTCATGTGATTTATGATAAAATAAGCCTTCCACACCAGCCAACAGCCAGTCAGCATTACGCTCCTTGACCAAATACAGAGATTATGCTTGCGATGTGGCTTAAACAGCCAGCGACTACGTACAGCAATTCGCATTGAACTTCTACAGGCATATCACTTTAGCCGCCTATCCTGAGTATAGACCTGCCGAAGTTCTCGTTTCTGTTCGTGGTAGTATAATGTCACCGTATTAAGATCAAACGGTCTAGGTAAATGATGTTGACGAAATGATTGCAGGAGTTCAATTATATGCGCTAAGTTACGGAGTGAGGCGATTGAAGACCATCGCCCTTCTCTCTCTCTCTCTCTTTTTTGAAACGGACCCCGCGAAGGAAGCAAGCACTTAAAAAAGGAACACTTAGAGAGGTCTCCTTCCTGGTAGTTTCGTGCAACCCGGAATTGTGGAGTCTCAGACACGTTCCAAGCGGCGCTGAGGAACACTTCCTCTTCCCTAGTTCCGGCAACATCCACTGCTACCTATACTGGGTTTGCGTGATCTCGGTTGTTTAGTTCCCACCTATAACACTAACGCTATTAGTATCACGAGAACCTCCATGCATGGAACATGGTTCCCTTTGCGAGGCCCGTGCGATGTCCGTCGCAACATGCATTCCGTGGGCTGAGTATCGTCTATTCTCGAGACACTAAGGTGCTCCATGTATAAGAGGACAGAAATCAGTACCAAATGTCATGAAGATGTCTACAGGCTGGTACCCATGAACGACGTATTACAGGAGGTAGTTTCAAATTCAAATGGCGTCTCTAAGAGGAACCGTCATCGCAACCGGCACAAACGGCGGCCTCGGCTCCGCCATCGTCTCGAAGATCGTCGCCTCGATCTTGCTAGCAGGGCTGCACTACGGCATATACACAGTACACTACACAGTGCACAACACCGCGCGTGCCACTGCCGTCCGCGCCGTCCTCTAGGAGCCTCGTCGGGCGGCCACAGCTACGACGTCGTGCCGCTGGACCTGAGCAGCGTCGCTAACGTCCGCTGGCCCGCCGTCGACATTAACAGGTGTGTGGCGAATGGCGCGGCCCCGCCGATCCGCGCCCTGGTCCTCAACTCCGCCTTCTAGGAGTATACGACGTAGACGTCTACGGAAGTGGACGGCTTCGGCACTACGTTCTACAGTAACTACCTCTCGTACTTGCTCCTGACGCTGCTGCTGCTGCGGAGCATGGACAAGGAGCGCGGACGGATCCTCGTCTAGGGAGTTGGTCACACAAGTTGGGTTTCCCCCTCCTCTCCCTAGTTACACTTCCTCGGTTTCTTTGGACTTCGTGTGGTGAATGATTGAACAGAGACCGATAAGGCTGGTGCTATCCTAGTACGTCGGATGAGAGGAACGCCATCAAGCCAGTGAGGAAGGCCTATACGCCGCAGAGGTACAAGGTGATATTCCAACAGCCTATAGACCCAGAACGTCTCGCCAGGGGCCGGTGGAGCTCCGCCGCGGAGCACCCCGGGGACCCGGATGCGGGGTACAGGAGATACGGCGCATCGAAGCTGAGCGAAGTGATGAACTTGTGAGTTTTCAAGCAAACTGCGGCCTTACCGAAATAAGACACCCAACTACCTACTAGGGTGGTGCGCGACACTGGCCGACTTTTAAAAAAACAGACGAGAGCTCTCAAGGCGCATGCCCGGGACCCGCCCTATCGTCAATAGTGATGCTCGGCCTCGACCCGGTCAGGATGGCGAGCAACCTGGGTTTGCGCGGAAACCTGTTCATGAAGGCGATCTCCAAGATCATGATACCCGTGGCCAACCCGGTGATGACGTACTTCCAGCCCAACGGCACCCTGCGGACGACGTCTTAGTCCACCGCTGATGTCCTCCGGGCCTGCTTCGACACGGAGGCACTGGGGCAGCGCCCCGACAGCGTCTACATGGACGGTTCCGAGGTCAGCGACGTCGGCCCGGAGGCGAAGGAGGGGGCGAAGTGTAAACGGCTGTGAAGCGATAGCTTGGGTTTCGCGCGGGCCGCAGAAAGGGACACTGTGCTTGCTGATTAGAGATAATGTGTTGTTTTGGGAGGTCTTGAATAGGGGTTAGCCGGAAGCCAAATATTACAAGTGAGATTTGGCTTACAGAGCGCAAAGCTGTTCGCGTAGGGAATGTAAGACATTGATATAATGAGCTGACTGACACACACGTACTGTTCACCTCATGGTGTTTGCTAAGACAGTCTTCGTTGTTTCAATGGACGTGGACACGTAAGGGATCGATTAAAGCTTGGGAATCAACCAGACTAAGAACCATGCCGCCGTCCTCCAAAATTGAAGTTGTCACGGACAGTGCCTGTACTACGTTTTAGAAAACCTAGTAGCGTCGCCAATGTGTAAGTCTATTGAAATCGACTACTCCATGCTACTCGTCTAGTAACTTGAGGATCTCGAATTCAATGATGCAATATAAGCCGACTCGTCCACCGAAACGGATTAAACGGGTAGAATCAATGATCATCCCTCTCGGACCACGGTTTCACGCCCTCGAGCAACTTCAAGTGCAAGTCGCGATTCCCCGTGGCATCCAGCAGCTTCTGGAACACGTCGTCGCCGATGCGGCGGAAGAAGATTAGAAAGCCGGCCCAGACGAAGTCAGCAAAGCCGACCTCCTTGCCATTGAAGAAGGGCCCGTCGGCATTCTCGCCGAGCAGGGCGGTGGCTTTGCGAAGGTGGGGCTCGGCCGCCTTCCAGGCCTCGTCGCCGCCACTCTCGCGCGCGAGGTGGTCGAGCGGCATGCCGACCCTGGCCTCGCGCGTCTCGTACCAGTACGGCTTGCTGGCCTCGTTGAGGAGGCGTTCGGGGACCAGCGGAACGTAGACGCCGACGAGCGCGGCCATGATGTCCGGCATCGCGGCCTTGAGCTTCTCGAGGTACGGCGAGTCCAGGTGCAGGCTCGGCGCCGGGAAGGCCTTCTCGAGCGCGTCGGCTATCTCGAACGAGTCTGTGATGTAGTCACCGTTGGGCATGATGACAGTGGGGATGGTGTAAAGCTCCCTCCCCGGTAGGCTGGATGGGCGTATTAGTAGTGAAAGGTGCCGCCGTGGTGTAGTCCTCCATTGCAGCTTACTGTTTCTCCAATCTCGGCTTGATGTTTGGGTATTCAAGCTGGTTAATGGTCAGCTACGTGCATGTATCTCTCATATCGCTGAGGGCCCACCCAGTCTGTCTTGTAGTCCACCCCTTTGTAGTTCAAGGCAAACCGAGCTGGGCAATCCGATTAGACAACAATCCGCGAAGAAATGCTAGGAGTTTATGTACTGACTCTTCCATGGGTTCAGAGACCACGCCTTAAGGGGCGCCTTGCTAGGCAGGTCGAACAGCACTATCTCTTGCGCAGACATTCTGAGTAGGGCGTATAGTATATATCGTGAGGTGGATAATTGGTAATGGCTGGCTGGATATCTGGATATTAGAAGAGAAATCCCAATATGCCTCCGATCAATGCTAACTTTTAACTGTAGATTGAGGTAAGATGTTACTCAGCTTGGCTCCGGTTTCGTTGAAGTTCTACTTCGTAATCATCCCCACATTTTAGCTGGCGTGGATGCGGCGGGGAAATTTATATTTCGTATTAGTCACAGCGGTCACTGTGGCCTCAGTAGTATTTGAGGCTTCTCGGCATTTCGATTTCCCTGTCGATCAATGGTGTTTTGAATGAAGCCATCGGCACCTGTATTGGCCACCCACCAAAGGGCGTATTCAGCCAAGACTGGCCGATTCCGTTACCACCTCAATCTGGGTGCCGAGTCCCGCAGTAGCGACAGCCTTGTACTGCTCTACTTAGCAGCTACTAGGTATATATACTCCGTTATGTATGGTGAGATAAAATCATAGGCATATAAAATATATGCAGTCCGATGTATGAATAGGTAGCACTGGAGATGTCTATGGTTGTCGGGTTTGGTGGACATGCCCGTCTTTGCTGGCCATCATGGGCCTTTTACACTGTTCTCGATTGAAGCCGGCTCGCACGAACGGAAACCTGATGCCATAAAGTTAAGAGAGGTCTCATGTTGACTAGGCCTCTTCGGTAGGGACTTCGGATTCGAGAAAGCGTCTGGAGGACTCAATGCCTCAAAGTCAACTGGATCCGCCTGTATTTTCAACGTCCTGTAAGTCAGCTTTGGAAGAGCTGGTGATGCAAAGTGGTCAATGTTTGTTTCAGTCCGTTCACCCCTCGAATATGTTATCCTGTGTGCAACAACTCTTTTCTTTGGTATCTTCTGGTCTAGAAATTGTTCATTGTCCCTAACTGCGTCTCGCGTCGACAGATTAGTTACTGAAGGCCCAAACCTAACTGACTTTTCGCTGTCAATAGGGGAGACTACCAAGACCATTTTCTATCCCACCGTATAAGCCACCATGTGCTAATTATGTATCTGCCGCGGTAGCGTGTATGCCAGAAGTTAACGAATCCAATGGCATATAATGCCTAGTGGAAAGGGCACAAAGCTCGCCATTTCCCAGCATCGCCAAAGCATAAAAGGATGTTTCGATCTTCAGAGAAAGCTGATAACTTGAAGTCTACACTGCACACAGCCAGTTTACGGTCGTGAATTCTACGTTAGTTACTACCCACAGTAGCGTCTCATGGCTTAACTTAGTGGGGTCGACGACTGCCCGAGCGCCCCCTGTTAGGTGAGACATGCGCTAAAAGCTTATCGAGTTTAGCGATTGGTCAAGTGGCGAGTTTTGTGCAAGGCTGACGGGCAATGATAAGAGATCTTATCGGCCACTTTCTGTGTTCATCCCCTGTTCCTAAGTTAGTTACTGTACTGTAAGCTTCCTCGGAGCTCTTCGTCTCCGTCTTAATTCTTTCCCACTTCCGTATTCTCCCCACACAGTTACTCCCACAACCGACCGCATCAACCGATCATGGGGGGACATGCAGCACCCGTTGATATCGCTAATGGAAATGGCATCGCCTTGGGATCTCCATCTCCCAAGAAGGTCGCCTATTTCTATGACTCCGACATTGGCAATTTCGCCTATGTTGCAGGTCATCCTATGAAGCCTCATCGTATCCGATTAGCTCATAGTCTGATTATGAACTATGGCGTTTACAAGAAGATGGAGATCTACGTGAGTTATCTTGTCCTTGCGACACTCCATTCACACAGCAACTGACCAGCCGTCCATCCATTAGAGAGCGAAGCCTGCCACCCGTCTGGAGATGACACAGTTCCACACGGACGAGTATATCGATTTCCTCCAGAAGGTCAGCCCCGAAAATATGGACAACTTCCAGCGCGAACAGACCAAGTTTAATGTTGGTGACGACTGCCCTGTCTTTGACGGCCTCTTCGAGTTCTGCGGTATCAGCGCTGGTGGCAGCATGGAGGGTGCCGCCCGTCTCAACAGACAGAAATGCGACATAGCTGTTAACTGGGCTGGTGGTCTCCATCATGCGAAGAAGAGTGAAGCTAGCGGCTTCTGTTATGTGAATGGTATGCGTACCTCCCCCATATGCTTCCTTACTTTTGGCCTGGGTCATTTGGCTGACACGTCGTCGGCCCCCTGTAGACATCGTCCTCGGAATTCTCGAGCTTCTACGATTCAACAAGCGCGTTCTCTACATCGACATTGACGTTCATCACGGCGATGGCGTCGAGGAAGCTTTCTATACGACCGACCGAGTCATGACCGTCTCCTTCCACAAGTATGGCGAATACTTCCCCGGCACTGGCGAGCTTAGAGATATCGGCATCGGCCAGGGGAAATACTACGCCGTTAACTTCCCGCTCCGCGATGGCATAGATGACAGTTCATACAAATCTATTTTCGAGCCTGTCATCTCGTCTGTCATGGAATTCTACAACCCCGACGCGGTCGTTCTACAGTGTGGTGGAGACAGCTTGTCCGGTGACCGTCTGGGCTGCTTCAATCTGAGCATGGATGGCCACGCCAACTGTGTCAAGTTTGTCAAGAGCTTTAATCGCCCAACGCTCGTTTTGGGTGGCGGTGGCTACACCATGCGCAACGTTGCCCGTACTTGGGCCTACGAGACCGGCCTCCTCGTAAATGCGGAAATGGAACGGACTCTGCCTTACAATGAATATTACGAGGTACAAGACGAACAAAACAAGTCCCGTTTGAGTCTAGCCGCTAATCTGCTCTAGTACTATGGTCCTGACTACACTCTTGATGTCCGTTCCTCCAACATGGAGAACGCGAACAGCCCTGAGTATCTAGATAAGATCAAGAACCAGCTAATAGAGAACCTGCGTCGCACCGCCCACGTTCCGTCCGTACAGATGCAAGATGTCCCCCGCCATTCATTGGGCGCCATGTCCGACGAAGACGAAGCGGAGCTGGATGATCTCGATGAAGACGAGAACAAGGATGTTCGTATGACAGAGCGTCGATGGGACCAACGGATAGAACGAGACAACGAGTACGAGGAAAGCGACAATGAAGAAATGGACAAGGCGAACGGGGTTAGTGTCAAACGCAACGGCAGCACGAGACCCGCCTTCCACGACTATCGAAACTCGGACGTCGAAGGTGACAGCGGCGCTCAGACGCCAGTTAACGGTGGTACGGACAATGTTATCCAGTCGAAGGAGAGTGATGAGGTCGTGATGGAGGATGTCGATCCTAAGGAGACCAAGCCCGAAGTCGAGCCGACCGCAGCTAAGGACCCAGAGGCAGAGGCTGAGACCGAAGCTGGTGGTATCGCAGAACAGGAGGGAATTCTGAAGGAGGCCAAGGCGGCTGCCGAGGCCGACCGAAAAAGCTCCGAGAGTGATAAATCAGCCAAGGAAGAGGACAGCACTAACGATGAGGAGCCCAAAGGCGACGACGAGGTCATGCAAGATGTCGAGGACAAACCTACCGAGGCTGGATCCGAGAAGTCCGCGGATAAGGAGCAGGAAGCTGCTCCAAAGACCGAGGAGGCCTCGGAGCGGTCCGGAAAGGATAAAGACGGTGACGTCGACATGGGCGACGTCTCCGCCTCTCCGGTCGAGGCCGACAGTTCCGACGTCAAGAAAGAGAAGGAGGAGCCCATAACGCCAGGTACGACGACGGCCACGGGTGCGACCCAAGAAGAGGCAGCACCAACAGGATCGGCCGATACTTCCAAGGATAATGCGAGCTCATAGTCAGGGGCGGTTGCAGTCGAGAGACCTACCACGACGAACACCACGGCGCCACCGCCGAAACAGAAGCAGCACCGACCCAATCGGCCGATGCTCCGCACGGCAATGCGAGCAGCTCGTAATCAGAGCGGTTGCGATCGAGATACCCACCAGGTTCCACGTGAATCACCCAACTAGTCACACATTGTGGCTTCTTGGAAGTATTATTGTTTTTGGGCGGACCTGGTCTGGCTGCCTTTTACGCAGCTGATTTTCAGTTTTTCACTTTGTGCCTTTCCGGCATATGTAACGTGTACGGCCGTATAAGGGGTCTTAGCGGGCGGCGTTCGAGAGGGAGTTCAAAGAAATGAGATCCCAGTTTTCCATCTTCTCGGGGAGAAGAGAAGAGGGGTAAGGCATGAGGTCAGTGATTTTCAGCATTCAAGCTTTTTGTCCGCTCGGTAGCTTGATAGCATTTTGATGGACTGCCATCCCAGAACCATCGGGTTGTTCCGAGCGAGTTGCTCTATGGGTGCGTAGGATATCTGTAGCGCGTAATTTCGAGTACTGGAACTGTGTAGCTGCCAGCCGGTGCCGGCAAACCTTATATGTATGGAATTACGTGCTGTACCGTGTCATCACTCGGTTTTTCTCGCCGGTCTATTAGAGGGCTTAGACTGCGTACAGTAAAAGACAAGCAGCCGGTCACTGAACAGCGGCAGGCCGCCTACCTACAGCCCCCCCTCAACCCATCAACACCTACGCACCATCGCCTTCGTCGCAAGGGGGCTCCGCTATACCCCGTTCATCCCATACAAACGTGAAGTACATAGGTAGACGGCGGCACAACTCCCGGAAACGGTCCGCCCCAAGAAGCAAAGCAAGCAAATTAATGGTGATGATGTGCTGTTTCCCTACGATTACGTTGGCCTCCGCGGTGTCAGCGGACCTCTTCTGTCTGTCTGTCTGTCAATCGGGCTGTTCGCGAAGAGGCCGCCGCCGATAACAGATCGCCAACCGGCATCGTTAGACCTGAGCAAGCATATAGGAGGAAGGGGATTACAGGGCCGGACCGTGGCTTGATCGCGGCCATTGGGCGTTCAGTGTCGGGTTCGTCTGCTGTAGGGTGAGACGGAGCTTGTGACTCGTGACACGGGGTTGATGAGTGCAAGGCTCAGGGGCCGTCACTACGTGGACATCTGGCCTCTTCGCATGACCCAATCGGTCAAAATGCCTACGGGACGCCACCTAGCACTACCGTACAGGTTCGAAAGTGTCACAACTGATATATAAATAGGTAGCCTGTGCTGCGTTTGGTCTCCGCCCGACATCTGGCTTTATAGGTAGATCCCTTTGCACCAAGTGGCACAAGCACTGTGACGTGGATACCAAAAATGTCTTCATTAATAATAGTCTCTGAACTTCGCAGTTCTGACATCTCTAATAAGCCATAACCGATGTCTCAGCGTAAGTCTATCAAGTTTGCCAGCTAGCACATTAAAGCCTCCGTCATTAACACAGCATCGAGTCTGTTTCCCTTAATGAGAAACCACCACTCTCTTCCAACGAGGAACGCATGCCATGCCTAATCGAGCTAACAAGCCCCATTCAAGGGAAGGACTGGAGCCAGAATCGGTACTGGCCGCAGGCGCGGGAGTGGTCCTCGCAGTCGGCGACGACACCGCTGTCGCCCTTGGCGACGCACACGTTGAGGGCGTACTCCTCGATGGCGTCGGCGATCCAGCAGGCGTCCTGGGTGAATACAGAGCCAATCTCGCGGGCGCAGACGCGCGCAAGGCAGGTGCCCTCCCACCAGTTCATGCACAATCCACCGGCCACCGAGATGGTGCCGTTGTGGGCGCGGATGTCGCCGAGGACGGCCTGGCAGTCGTCCACCGTGGCGCCCTGTTGTGCGGGAACGAGACGTTAGCTTACCCGTCGCACAAGTGGATAGGCGTGCGTAATATCAGATGATGAAGTTGGCTCCCTAAAGAATTACGATAGTGCAGAATGATAGGAATGGGGTGTACATGAGATTGGGGGGG